>JAKSZP010005388.1:0-179424 GCA_022478985.1 Massospora cicadina | reverse complement strand
TAGTACCCTGCACATGCTATTGCCTTTAGCAATTTTTAAAGCTACATCAATTTAAACTTTTTCTGGGGCTCATGCTACCCCCAGCCAGGATCATCACACTAAGAAGTCCAACTACAGAAGGCAAGATGAGGCTAATGAATGAACGCAACGCTGCGAACATTTTTTGAAATGGATCAGTGCTGTGACCTCACAAGAAGGCAGTCCTCCTCCATGGGTATCAGCAGCAAGGACTCAAATAGCCAGAAACCTAGCTCTCAGGAACCCAGGATCCCCAACTGCCCTATTCAATTTCCTAGGTTCATTACCAGGGTTAGTAGGGTCATGGGACATGACACCTGAGGCCAAGGTGATGCTACAATATTTTAAAATATTTAAAATAGAACCAAAATTGAACTTAAACATCATAAAATGCGCCATGGGTGAAAACAGAGAATTCTAAAACTCGATTGGCACCCAGAGCCACCAGCCAATGCAAATTCTGAGGGCCCAAGCATCCAGCCAATCCCAGCGCTGGATTTCTGGGGAATAAGTCACTCTCTTGAACTCCATAATACTACTTGGTTTTATTTAACTGAGGTAAGCCGAACAGGGGACGGACATTACCAAATATACATAAAACTAAGGAAATAACTGACAAATATAAAATTGGGACCCAGAGTACTCAAGTTACCCCTGTTGCCAGCGGGACTGCCAGGTATGGGGGGTTGGTGCACTACTCTGAGGGGGTTTCCCCTGCTATGGAGCAGGTGTGAAATAAAGGGTCTGTGTGGAGGAACCAGAGTGGGAAACATGATTCTATGAGCGCTTTTTGGCTTGGTTTCATATATCCATAGAGCCAGGCTTGGAAGTGCTCCAGTAAGTGGACATGTAATCTGTTAATACCCCATTAATGGTTGGGACCGTGCCCTTGAACGCATCTAATGCAATTGTGTGGATTATCTACATTACAATGGGTATTATTAGGGAATGGAGGGTAGATGGGATTGGTGACTCGATCTGGAGCGCAAAGATGCTCTTTGATATCGAGAATTCTTGTTCGTTTCGAATCTTAAGCAGGCGTGCGACTTCCTGTCATATAGCTTTGGTTGGGGGGCATGTTTCTAGGCGGTGATGTAGGGATCCCTCCCCTCCACATACTGCACATGTTTGGTGGAGGGAGTTGAACGGTCCGCCATCCTATAAGTTCTTCTCAGACAGCGCCAGGCGTTTGCTCTTATCCTCAGCTGTAGGAGTGGGTGGTGAGTCATTTTCCACATTGCCTTCTGTATGGTTGAATCATAGGGAACGTCCAACATATCTAGGTATTCTATCCTAGTTATGCTTGGGGTTGCTGCGAGCATATCTCTCTTGGGTGGTTTTCTGGGTTTCTTAATTTGAATTGGGTGCTGGATCGTTCCCTTCCCTGTATAGTACCCATGTTCTCTATGGTCCATCCCATATGGCGGATAGTTCAGAGGATATGTTTGAAATGAGGCAAGGTTCCATGCGGACCCGTTTCAGTAGGGTGCTTGGCAAGGTATGAAAGTAGTCTGGGTGGACTATGTGGGTTGGTTAATTTGAGCGCCTGAGCAAAGTTAGTCCTTGCTGCTCTGGACCAATGTTGTAGCAGGAGGTCTGGAGCAAGGACTTCCTTTATCCAGGTACCTGGGATTTAATTGCGTGGCTCTCAAAATCTATTAGTCCCATGCCTCCGCTTGAGCGTAGGCCAAGTAGTGTTTCCATCCGTATAGGAGGGTGAGAGCTGGGCCACAGCCTGCCCTGGATAAGCGCGCGGATTAAGGTTATAAAGGTAGGTGAGAAGGCGATCGCGTGGGCCTGGTACCACAGTATTGGGAGAATGAGCGAGTTAGCGACTGTAACTCATCCTTTTAATCCTGGGGTTCTTCCCTTGAGGGAGGTGACGCGTTTGGATACCCGTTGTAACAAGTTACTTTCCATTGTATCATTAGCATATCCCCCTGATTCTAGCCAAATTTCAAGGTGTTGGACAGGAGTGGTGGTAGGAGGTGTTGCAAAGGGTAAAATGATTGGTTTTTTTCTTCATGTGTTGGTATGAGGTTCTGATGTTGTGGCCCAGTTTTTTGTGTATTTCCTAAGAGGATGATTTCTGTCTTTCTTATGTTGAGTGATGCATTGCTCACCTTGGAGTATTCCTCTAGAGTGCGTTACAGCTGTTGGGCATCTTCATTGTTTGCTATACCTGCTACACAGTCATCCACAAAGGCCAGTATCTTGACTGTTGGTTGTCCTTGTGCGGCTATCCCCATGAGACGTGAGTCAGTTACTCGGAAGAGTGGGTCAAAGCTGAAATTGTATAGCAGTGGGCTGAGGGGATCGCCTTATTTGAGCCCTCTTTGTGGTTTAATCTTGTTTGTTAGGAATCCAGGGCCGCATACAGCCATGGTTGCAGATTCTGTTAGGATCATCGCCCATTTAACGAATCTTGGTGGGGGTTTGAAGACATGTAGACATTCTTTTAGGTATGGCCAGCTAACACGGTCTTACGCCTTTTCCTGATCCAAGAAGACCAGGGCACCAGTTGCTTTGGATTAGCAAATGTTTGCAACAGGGTGAATGTTGTTCCAGATTGAACGCCCTGGTATAAACCCAAACTGATTAGGTGATAGGATGTCAGATGCAATTGCGCCTAATCTAGCTGCTAAAATTTTTGTTAGAATTTTTGTGTCAGTGTTAGGAGCGCAATTGGGCGCCAGTTGGCCAGGTCTAACTTGTCACCCTTTTTTTACAAGGTTATAACGTAGGATTCATGGCCTCCTGGTAATAGGCGTGTTTCATCAAGCTCTGGTTCATAGACGCCAATTCGAGGGGGGCGATTTGTTGAAAATATTTTTTGTAGAATTTTGTAGGGTATCCCATAAGGCCCTGGGCATTTCCTACGTGGTGCACTGCGAATTGTCTCCCAAAGCTCCTCCCATGTAATTATGGATATTATATTTTAATTTGGCGGTGTACTTTGTATCTCGGCAGTTTGTATTAATTCTTTAATTTTTTGTGAATCTGTTGGCATTTCGCGATATAATTTGGTGTAATAGTGGTGTACTTCCGCCTTGACCTCCTCAGGGTCAGTTGCCATGGTGCCGTTGGTCTTGCAGACTTGTGTGCATGCAGGCTGGTTTCCATGGGAGTTAATTGGTGGAAAAAGTATGTCAAACAGGTTTTACCTTCCTTTATGAACTTACCTTTGTTCGATACTTTGATTCTATGTTAGTGTTCAAAGATGAGATTGTTAAGTTGGGTAGATATTTCTGCCCATTTGCGTCCCCAGTTGGGACTATAGCCAGATCTTGGAGTATTTATTTCCAGGTGGTCTATTCCGCCAATGTACGCTTGATTGTGGCCATGTATGCGGTGTACTTATGTGATGCAATATGTTGGGTTTTGTTGATTAAATCCTTTTTGAAATTTTCCCATGTTTTGATGGGATCCAAAGTGAATTGGGGCTGTGAATTCTGGGTTTGTAGCCTTGTTTTTGACCCAGTCAGATATCTCAGGCAATTTTATATTTTCTGGGTGAAGCTTTCTCCAAGGCAACACCTGTGTGTGGGATTAAGTTGGCGCTAACTGCACCATAATTAATCAGTGGTCAGAAAATCTGATCTTTTTTGTTGTAAATTTGGAGATTCTTGAGTGGTGGGATTTTGGGAAGAGGATGTGGTCAATGCGACTCATTGATATGAGCGCTCCCTTGCATATGTTGGGCTGCATCATGTGGGGAAGGAGTGGTGAACTGGGGGGAGGGCATCCTGTAGGCCAAGGGATGCCTTCATTGTGCGGAATTCAATGTGTCCATGTGGGTATCCCCTGGGATTAGGCCATCGATCCATATTGGGGTTAACCCAGAAGTTGAAATCGCCTAACATAATGGTATCTGGTGGGAGGGTGAGAGTAGGATGTTTTCAAAAAATTGTTTTCTCTCAGTTGCAGTGCACGATGCATAGATACATGCTATCAAAATTATTTCCTCTTGGCATTTTATTGTTGCTACCAGGACTTGACCGTGCAAGTGTGATGACGAATTTGTAATTTAAATTTTTTGTTGTTTCAGATGATCACCCCACAGTGAGACGTCCATACTGATTGTGATGGTGCGATCCTGGTTGACCAGGATCCTTCTTCCCCTTGTAGAAAGTGGGTTTCTTGGATGGCCAAGATGTCTATAAGAGGTTTTTGCTTGGAATTCCAGCTTTTTAACTTGGGACATATGAGCCCTGGCTCCCGCGATGTTTAGCATCCCTATTGACACTGAGGTGCCCATGGCGCCTCAGGAGCGGTTGGGAGGGCCCTCTGGCCCTATCCCACTGCGGCTCATTTTGGCCATGCTCCGCATCTGTACTCCAACTCTTTCACTGCCATTGTTGATTCGCTTGATCTGACCCAATGACTCAATGGAATTGCGGTTTTTGCATTTGCATCAACTTTTCCCGCACAGGTCTCATGTTGATTTGATGTGGATTGTTGATTAGATTTTATATTTTTGAGGTTTGACCTTGGTGGATTGTGCACCGCATTTTCGCCATAATTGCAGTTGCATTGCTCCTTAGTATGTGCATGACTGATGTCGCTTTGTGACTCAGTCAGGTTACTATGAAAATTTTCGACCTGGGCATATTGTTCTGATTGGTTGGTTTGGTGAATATCCAAAATATCCTCCCAAATTTGTACAGGGTTAATGGTGGACTCTGCATGTGCTGCCACTTTGGCCGCTGTTCACTTGTGGGCTTTTTGTGCTGCTTTACATTGTTTTCTTGTAACTGGGTCCTCAATGGAGTATAGTCCATCTTCACCCCAGTGGAATAAGTGGTGACCATCAGTCATTTTGGCGAAGTTTTCATTATCTTTGTCCATTGCTTCCTCACAATAATCATTTTCCATTAAGCCCTCTTTCACAGGGCATGCGTGTTCCTTATGGCCCAGTGAGCCACAGTGGTTGCAAATGGGCAGTGCGCGTTCCAGTATAGCTTGGAATGCGGCTGACTGGCCCCCATCTTCGAAGTGAAATTCTGCTGTGTGGGGAATTCTGGATAAGTCTTCTTCCACTTTTGGGAATGGGTTGATTATGGTGATAGCTTTGCCCGTGCACAGGTTGGGCATCAGGCGAAATTGCTGTAATTCGAGTTGCTAAATTTCTCCATAGGCTATGAGACCTTTTTGGAGCTCCTCCTTGATTACCTTACAAAGAAGGTTGGTGGGGAGCAAGTCAAAAGAGATGAACAAAGTTTTTGATTTGTTCCATCTGGTGCATGCGATGCACACAATTTTTTTGTTCTTGGGGAGGGAAATTTCCACACAGACTTTTGCTGTGGCATTGGCTTCATCATCTGTTTCAAAACCAATATTGATCCAGCTGCAGCCCATGTTGTTGGTGGCTACATACACCTATGTGAGGGAAAAGTGAGGGCTGTGCTTCACATGTTTTCTCCCACAGGGTTGGTGACTCATCCCCAAGGAAGAGTCTGATCCCATGTTCCACCTTTGATAAGGGTTGGTTGAATTGAATGTACATATATTGCGCGTGCTTTACAGTGAATAGCATAAACCCAGACGGTGTCTGAGTTTGCGATTTCTTTGCAGATTGGGTTCCTGGTCCCCCTCCAGGGCGTTTCTTGCCCTTAGTTGCACCATTAAGTGCACCACTCGCCGCAACACTCGCCCATGTTGTATTATTTTTATTGATAAGTCGCCCATATTGTATTATTTTTATTGATAAAGTCGCCCATTTTTCCGGTGTGTGATTATCCAAATTTGCTGTTCAAATCAAATCTTATTAACTAAAGTGATTGTTATGAAAAAGAAAAGCAAGTCAAATTAAATCATACTGATTATACAGTTTTGTTTTCTTTGAAGATCACAATAAAGCTCTCAATATTATTGCTTGTCAAAATTTGACTTTAAAATTTAATTTAAGGAAATATTATTGAAAAAATAATCCAGAAATGGTGAGCTCACCAATGAGCTAGCCCAAGCATTGGCTTTGTTTGTGGCTTTGTCATGGAACCAGACGTTTGCTGCTTACATGCAGCATCACTGGAACAATTGTCTGTGAATACGTCACAAACTTTGGTAATGGCGTTCAGGTTTGGGGGTGGTTCTCTGTTAAATTGTCAGTCATGTGGCCGGTGACATGGCTTGTACTTCTCAACTCCTTCATCACATATTGGTGAAAACCCACATTACACTGAGGTAATTTCACCTGAGAAATTTGGCTTTATCCCCAAGCAATTGACATGGGACAACATACACACTGTAGCCAATTTCTGCAATATCCGGCTACTGAGGCACTTGTGTTCTTAGACCAACAGAAAGCCTATGATAAGGTCAGCTTGTATTACCTTAGGGCCTGCCTTCACAGGGTCCAACACCCCCTTGAAGTTCATCAGCTGGGTAATTTTGCTCATTGAATATGTTACAATGGGTTTGCGTGGCCCAAGTTTCCTCACTGATTTGGTTAGCCCTTAAAGGGGTCTCCGTCAAAGAGACCCTTTGAGCCCGCTTTTATATAACTTCAGCTTCAACCCACTCCTTCGCAGTGTAAATGCACATCTTACAGGTGTTCAGGTGCAATGCCAGGCACTAGTCAGGATGCTTTCATTCGCTGGTGACTGTTGGTTGAGGTCTATAGAAACCATGTTACACGCACACTGAAGGCAACTATATGGGGTACTCCAGGATCAGTAAGCAGCCCTCAATGCCTCTAAGACTAAAGTCATTCTCCTCAGAAGATACTAAGCCTGCTGGTCACTGGCGTCCATCAATCAGAGTGATCCAGCAGCTTGAATTCTTATTAGCTTACCCAGGCGGTTACCCCTTTTGACCCTCTAGTACGCCCTTTTGTATCCAGACCCACTACTAGTCCAATAGGCCAACTAGGAGTATGGCTGGAGGCAGGAGGGTACGCCACTTTGGTAATGAAGCACAAATCTTAGACAACGTCACAAAGCGCATCGCCTCCCTAAGAGCCCAACAAACTAGTCTAACAGGCCGAGTAGTGATTGAAAACTCTCTGCTCATATCAAAAGTCTGTTTTGCTACCCATAACATCGCTTTTTCCTCTCCTTCTTTGCTTCTATGTAAGCCCTATTCCAAGGGTTGCTTTGGCTAGGCTGCTCTCCTCCTGTGTGGCTGGATGCCCTGTTTGGACCAAGCTATATTGGTGGTATGGGCATGCTCAACTACTTGACCATGCCTCTGAAATCCTTAAAGCCTGGATTGCAACAGTAACCAACCCCACACTCTCTGCCTAACACTGGTTGCGTGTGGCACGCTCTAAATTTGCCCACGCTTTTGCCTCTGCAACCCAAACCACCCTAACTCTCTACTTACCTATTTGGCCTCTCCTTCCTCTTCCATGGGCCAATATGGGACTCCTGCCCACCTCAAAAGGGTTCTACTAACTATGCGGAGCGCAGAATGGAGGATCAGCATCAGTGGCCACACCTCACAAAGGGGTCGCCCTACCCACATTTCAAGCAAGAAGTCCGTGGGCAAGTCGTTTTGCACAACTTTATAACCCTTTGTTTACCTTCCATTTCCCATGTGGAAATCTTGACATGATGGACATCCGTATTCTTTTAATACCCAGAAGGACATTAGGAGGTACGCCCACCACCCTCTATTACAGGCCCAGATTTGCGCCCTTTTATGGAGATGCCTGAAGAGGGTAAAACTGCCATGAAAACGGCATAAGACGTTTAGACTGGCCTGCCAGTTGGGATGCGTAAGAACCCAAAAAAGCAAACCAGAATGCAAGAGGCATTGCTGCATGTATGACGTTATATGGAGTCGTGAATTGGAAAATGATAAATCGTTGGTGTAGGGCAATTTATTAATAGCAACCCTAAAAACAAACCAAATGGAGACAAACCCAGACACTGGGGGTCTTGCTGCAGGGGATAGTACCTCAGGAATAGTTTCTACAAGGTCACCGGTGGGTGGGTTTAATTTAACTGAGGAGATAAGGGAGCGGATCCTTGCTTGGAAATTGTGGATGTAAGGCCACAAGGTCCCAGTATATTGATGGCGGATATTTGAAATAAAGGGTTTAAGATTTCCAGAAGTATTTGGCTCGCAGAATCCAGTTGATGAAGGTGGGGCCACAGTATCCATTAGTATTGGTAAATCCCATCCAGTATAGGGATTGAAAGGCCACCAGAGCAAAACCACCAGGAATATGACCAGAAGGATATCAATAAAGTCAAAAATTGATTTTTTAGTGGCAAATTTTATTTAAAGGAAAGTGAAGAAAATTGATAAACAATTTTCTCAGTGCAATGCAACTGATAAAATAGTGGTCAATTGATGCGGAAACAAGCAGGGATCAGGTCCCTCAAGTTTGACCTAACTGGCGAATTATATGGCGATGGAGGCATATAAGCTCTATAGGAACTGACATTGAAGAATTTGATGGCAGGTTGAGTCGCTGTCAGTTTGATTTTAATGTCTGGACCAAGGCTCAACTGCGTTTCTGGCAGTTGGCATGACTGCATCTGGCCTGACGAGCTATGGGAATTCCTAAGGGCCACCCCATGTAGAGGTGGTCCCAATTTGTGTGGAAATGGGTTTGGGATGCCCAACCCGCCCATGCTCCGTCACTGTGCCATTAGTTTTGTTAAAATAGTTGTACCGTCCACAACTACCAATTTGCTGGATGGGAGCTTCAAACTATCTCGATGGTTTCTAATTCTAAAACCTGCACATCAGGGATGATCCATGATGATTTTGAGAGGGGGTTAGTTTCAACAATTGCACTGCTGGCCAAATCAAAACCATCAGTGATTACAGCCAATAATTTAATCTTCATCCTTTTTTGACTATGTGGCTTCTGATTGTTGGTTTTTAGTCTCAATCAGTTTCAGACCAATCAACTTCAATTCAGTGATCTCAGCGCAGATTTCCCTGATCTGGCGAACAAGTTCATCTGAGGTGAGTGTGGGCACTGATAAAGGGATCCAAAGAGGGAGAGCTGTTACACAGCACTTATCCACAACGTGGGCAAGGTCACCCTGGGTAACGAGGGGTACAGGCACCCTCTTCAGAACCTTTTTACTCGAAAATGGGAAAAGTGCCTGATCCACACACAGGGGACATTCCCTGGGACCTACTACCCTTTCCTTTTTCCAAAGGAAAGGCACCACCACCGGGAAACTGCCTGAGAGCCACATTTTTTAGCTCTTTAGGCAACTTGATCACCATAACAGTTGTGACTTTTTTGGGTGGGGGCAGGGAGCGTCAGGGAGGGATTCATGAAACGCCTCAACCTGTTCCATGCAGTTAGCGCAATTGCAGGCTTTAAAGCAGCTATTCTCATAGGCCAGATAACCTTTCCAGGCCTCAAAATACATAACGGACCAACAGGACTCGTGGGATGCTAGAATATTTTCCACTTTGGCCTCCTTTACATTTTCAATTACAGTTGGCTCAGGATTTATGAGAACATTACCCTTAAAAGGTGACATCTGAGAAACGTGGAAGACGGGGTGCTGTTTCCACTGGGATGGTAGTTTTAACTTGAATGCACCAAATGCCAGGCTTTTTCCACCAAATGGGGGCCCAAACACTTAATTGCGAACTTACAGGAGGGTACCTGGATTCTCAAATGACACTATCAAGCATAACATAAGAGCCCACCATTATGTTATGACCTGGGAGTCACTTACGATTTGTGAACTGCTTATAGTCTTTGATAGCTTTAGTGAGTTGCTCCCATACTAAGGATTGAGTAGACCTAATATGTTCAGCATTATCTGCGGCCACTTGAACCTCAGGCCGTAAGCAGGGTCTGAACAAAAAAGAAGGATTATATCCTAGCATTGCTTCATAAGGAGAAAACCATGTGGAAGCATGAATTTCATTTGTTGTAGGAGAATTGAGTGAGGGGAAGGTCGTTAGCCCAGGTGTCCTGTGCAGCTGCAGCATAGCAACGCATGTACTGTTTTAGGACTTGGTTAACTCACTCAGTTTGTCCATTAGACTGAGGATGATATGCTGTGGAGCAACAGGGGTAAAATGTTAAAATAGATAAAAGTCTACTCCAGAACCGCGCAGTGAATTGTGAACCATGGTCACTGATGATCTCCAGTGGGAGACCAAACATTAAGATACATGGCGCACAAAGATTAGCGGTCTCCTCTGATGTAATTGTGGAAGCACATGGGGATAAAAGGGAAAACTTGGTGAAATAATCAACCACCACCATCACCACTGTTAACCCATTAGAGCAGGGGAGTTTGACAATAAAATCCATAGACATTGATGTCTGTTGAATGGTTGACTGGATCTAAATCGTCAGTTACTATAAACCATAAATATCCTAAGTATATCCAAACTTGGGATTTGTGGCCTAGCAGATTCACTTAATTTTTATTTGACTATGGTGACATGGGCTCAAGGGCTTTGTTGGTTAGGTCAGACTTAACATCAAGTTTTGACTTAATGACTTGGGCACGTGGGTTTGTTGGTCTATGTCAAAATTAGTCTTTAATGTCAGTCAAGATTTTGATCAGATAAATACTAATTTTTTATATGAATTGCCTTGGTATGTGCTGCCAATTGCTTGTGAAAGAGAATCGGTTCAGCTATTTGCAGACGCATCTGAAACGCCATCTTGAGAATATTGACTTTATTTACACTGACCCTGAGGCTGTGCGAGATGCCCTGAGTTGAAGTATTCAATTTATTTGAGGTGCGCCGACCAGGGGACAGACAGTACTGAACACAACACTCAAAATGACAAAACAAAACTACTAACCAGGTGGGAAGCAGAAACTGCTAACCCACCATGGCAGAGGGTGAGGAGGGGTCGGGGGGTTGGTTTTCAGAAAGAATCACCTCGATCGAGGGATGTTGGTTACAGTACTGGATCAGAGCAGAGAGCTAGGGCGTTGGGGCATCCGCATAGTGGGGGTTGAGGTCAGCGTAGTAGGAGTAATCCTCTTCTGAATAAAGATAATGATGGGAAAGTGTTTTAACAAAAGCTGTGAGGAGAACTTCAGTTTCTTTGCGGGCTTCAGGAAGTTGGGTGAAAAGGGAGATGCTGTGGTGGGTGATTTTGGCTGAGGGGTTGAATAGAGCAATCATTTTGACATTCATAACAGCAACTTCAGCATCATCAAATAGTTA
Source organism: Massospora cicadina (assembly GCA_022478985.1). Classification (NCBI taxonomy): domain Eukaryota; kingdom Fungi; phylum Entomophthoromycota; class Entomophthoromycetes; order Entomophthorales; family Entomophthoraceae; genus Massospora; species Massospora cicadina. Next base: position 168,288 of record JAKSZP010005388.1, on the reverse strand, counting down.
TAAGATGTCACTTCAGGGAGATTCAGGGAAGTCGGGGGGAAGAAGAGGGAGGGCAGGCCATGCTGGAGCTGAGCCACTGACTGGGCCACCGAGGTGCATAGTTTTGGGCAATGAGGAGAGGCCACCGCAGCTAAGGTGAGCTGGTGATCACTTTGGAAGGGGGCTGTATTGGGCAGAGTAGCGAAATGGCGAGGAGTAGGGGTTTCATCAAAGTCAGGAAGGAAAAATTCTGCCCGACCATAATCGCCTTGGCAGAGAGGTTGACCTGTATGCTTATTAATGAGGACATTACCTGATTCGTCAGTTTCAGCCAATAGATCCCATGGATTTTGGTTCACTGGAATAGTGGCGTTCGAATTTGGGTGGGTGGGATTGGGCGAATGGGCAGCTTCTTGGGTGCCAATGGTGGTCCAAGCATTGCTCTGATTGGCTGGGGTAGATTTAGGTGAGAGAATGAGGCTGGAGGTTTTGGGGGGCTGATTTTCCATGTGGGCCCACTGAACGAGATTGGAGGGTGGGAGGGGGCAGCAAAGCACCCCATACTGAACCTCCAGAAGGAGGCTCAGAAGCCGCAGCAGCGGACTTGGCCTGAGGGCACGCTCTTTTTGCATGGTTGAGGCCAAAGCAGAGAGAACAAATCTGCCTACCATTATTGACCCAAGCCCAAAAGAAATGATTAGGCGCTGCAGCCACACTAGCGCGGGGTGGGATTTGTTGGGCTATGGTAGTGTGGTGTGGTATGGTATGATGGTGGCTGTTGCCCGAGGAGAAGCAAGGCGCTCTGCACCAGATGGAATGGCAAAGATGAGGTTGGGCTGCGTGCCATAAGCCATGAGCCCCGCGACCAACTGGTCATACAAAACCTGGGGTGGAAGGTGGGATGGGAGATTTGCAAAGGATACCACCAGCGTGGTGTCTGAAGGGAGGTGAGTACGGGTTGTGGGAATGGGGGTTTTTTATAAATTAGAGGAGTTTGTGCTGCCACTTCAGCATTCTCCTCAGATTGGAACCCAACGTCAAAGTAGCCCTTAAAAGGGCGGAAGTATATAAAGCCAGCTGGCGCAAAGGCCGCAGTGGCTAGCTCAATAATTGCCTTATTGGCATATGGGAACACTCGCCCATAGTCCACTCTGAGGCAATAACGAATGGTAGAGCGAGGGGGGCGAGAGGATGGGGGCGAGAAGGGTGGACGCGCGCCAGGTGGAGCGCTAAGTCCTGTGGGGGGACAAAACGGTTGGAAGCAGTGGGCGGGCTGTTTGAGCCCATCCGAACGCGCTTGCCCATGGGGCAGAAAATGCTAGGTGGGGGTGCACTGCTGCCCCACACTGGGGTGGCAGGCGGCGGAGCCAAGGACATCAAAGAATAGGTTTGGGCAGACGGCTGTGGATAAATAAAACATTAACTTTAAAATCGCTCAAAAGTGACTTTGAGCGGTAAAAGAAAGTCCTGAGTTGAAGTATTTGTAGACCCTCAAACAAACATTTTACATGTTCCTCTGGTCAAGTGCCTTTGAAAATGAGGCGTCATGGGTAAGATGTGGTGAACATTGAACCATATAAATTATATCAAGTTGATACTAATAAAATGTAATCAACTATTATCACTAGTTTATTGTTTAACTTTATAAGCTTTTTGTGTTTAATAATTTAAGTTGTATTAATTCATGTATTTTTGGACAGTAAGATCAGGTCAGCGTGTTATTGTCCAATTTTGACAGGAGAGCTTTTCAAGTGTATTACAAAGGGGTTATATTTTAACTATAGTCACCATCTGGTATAATGTCTTCATACAATAGACGTTCAAAACTCCACCATGCTGCAGAAGAAAAACCATCCATCTGAAGAAGACCAAAATTAACAATGTCCATGAACCCTCCACTTGTTGTAAGGGGTGTAGAAGCCCATTTCTACCAGAGCAATCTGGCTTAAGTTGAGCACAGATAACGCAATTGGCGATCCAGCCAGAACTTCCTTAGTTAAACCCGCCCAATTGTAGGTCCGCTTGATCAAGTCAATGCATTCTTTATTGCCCAGATAGACGATCTTAGGAGGGTCATGATTCACACAAAATAACTTGGCTCTGAAGAGAGGGGGAACCCAAATTTGTGACCTAAAATAAATGAGGCCCTCCACCAAGGAATATAGGAAGTGTTTATAATTTTGGAGGGAAAATTACTTAAAGAAAACCCAAACCTTTGGGGCAGGTCATTTGGGAAGCTAAGACCTGAGTAACTAGTGGGGCGTCAGGAGTAAGGGTGACAGAAGAGGCAAGGGGGGAACAATCAACAAAATTTGAGCAGTGGGGATCACGGTAATGAGGTTCACTTCATCTGGATCCAAGGGACAGTAGGCCAGGTTGCAGCTGAGAAAATTGGGAAGTATGTTAAGTGCACATTTTATGAATTTGTATTTGCAATTGAAACTGCATAAGTCTTATAGGTACAAGCTTGCCAATGCGCCAATGTTTGGGGTTTATGGAAATACAAGAGAGCTTGGTGATCTGTGCGCACAGTTTACTCATGCTGAGCACCCTGTAACAGATACCTCCAATGAGTCAATGCCCATACTACGGCTGCCAACTCCTTATCATAGATGGCCCAAGATTGCTCCGTAGAATTGAACTTTCTGGAAGAGTAGGTGACTGGATATTCCAAGCCATCATGCTCTTGGAGCAGAACCACCCCCAATGCCACAAAGGAAGCATCACATGAATCAATATACAGCTTGGCAGGAACCTCATGTTTCAGGATGGGAGGGGAGAAAAACACCTCTTTGATCAACTCAAACGCCTGCTGGAATTCAGGCGTCCAACAAAAAGGCACATTATTGCCTGTGAAGGGTTGGAACAGGGCAGCTAACTGGGAAAGGGCCGGGAAAAATTTCTTTAGGAAAAAAATGGTTCCCAAGAAACTTGGTAATTGTTTTTGGGTTGTCAGAGTTGGCCATTCACAGATAGCGTCCAACTTATTGGGAGGAATTGAGTAGCCATCCTTAAGGACTAGGCTCCTGAGAAAGGTAACTTCCTCCTTATAGAACTCACATTTGGAAGGCTTAACAAACAAGCCCGCCTTGTGCAAAGCAGCCACAAACGCTTCCAAGTCTATAGAATGTTTTTCAGGAGTTGGGGAGTGAACCAGAATGTCATCAATATATGTGACCACGCAAGTGAACTGGAGATCGCCCAGTACACTGTCAATCATTCATTTAAACATAGCGGGCACATTCTTCAGCCCATAGGGCATTATGCGGAATTGTAAAATGTCTCGCTTCATTCATATCGTAATTAGCCACTTGCCCTTCTATCACCCAAATATGGTTGAAGGCATTGACGAGGTCCAGCTTAGAAAATACATGCGATTTGGCAATTTCTTGGCTGATCATCTGCTCCAGGGGCAGGGTGTAGGGATTGTGAACTGTAACTTTGTTTAAATGTCCATAAAACACACAAGGATGGAGGGAACCATCAGCTTTTTTGGCAAAGATGATGAAACACGTGACTGGCGATGTCTCCTTAAACAACCACCCTTTTTAAGCATATCATCTAACCAAGTTTTAGAAGCAACCTCCTCCGCTGTGTGGAGACTCAACGGACAGTTGATATTCACCAACTGCACTATCATTCTAAATCCCAAGTCAAATGTAGTATGAGGGGGCAGACTATCCCCAATTTCAGAATCAAAAATACTTCGCTAACACATTAAATCTTTAAAAAATCGGATGGAAGGCCCATAGGAGAAATGATTAAAGTAATAGAACTGCAACCTTTAGTTTTCAAAAAGAGTGTTGACTAAGGGAAATTCACCCTCCAGTATATCATTAACAAATGACAACATGTTTGACTTCAGAGGGATTCTGAAATGTTGTTGGCGCCACCACAACCCTTAAGATCACCAGAAACACCAAGTTTAGCATAGTGGAAAACCGAACGCAGAAGATAAACTGGTGTGCTGAAAAAGGTACTGGCCTATGGACTATATACAATGTTTGGGAGGCTGTAGAAGCCACCATCACCGATAAACCTACATCCATGTTTAGTTCCAATTGTTGGGCTAACTTGACGCTCATGAAATTACCCACAGCTCTGGTATCCACCAAAGCCTCAAAGGACACGTGGTGAGATCTAATACTAATCTTCATAGGTAATAAGAAATAAGCGAAGTTTTTTTATTGGTAGATTCTGGCGTTTCTGTTGCAACCTAAGAAATGGCAGGCTAATTGGGGGGAAGGTTGGGGGCCTTTTCTGGATTAAAGTTGGGAGGAACAAGGGCTTGGGAACCGGCTTCCTCTATCTGTGCTTTTACTGATTCATTTATAGGTGAGTCAGGATAATCCAACTCCGACGCAGGAGTATTGAAAACTCTGAGGCCAGGACTAATACTGGTTCAATGGTAAAAACTGCATCCGCGTTGTCATTGGAGTCCTATCATAAAATTTCCCCCTTGATAGCGAGAAGTATGGCGAGGGGTAGCGTTAATAGTGGTAGCAGCGTTACATATTTGATCTACCGTTTCTTTTGAGGTAAACCAAACCTCGTGATGATCAGAAACCAAATTCAAACCTGATCTAAAGATTGACTGAAGCATTTCATTAACAAGGTCCAGTGCGGGAGATTGTTTGCAAAAGGTAGAGACCAAAGAAGCCAAGCTGGGGCCTTCGGCCATAGTAGAGAGCAATTAGATTAACAGTCCAAGTGTGGCACAGGGGGTTTCAGGGCAGCTGATATGATAGCAATCAGCGAGGTGAGGTCCCCTGCTTTTGAGGAAGAACGCAGAAGGCCTTGTACCCACCAATGGGCATCCCTTTCTACAGCGTCCAACAAAGCTACCTCTTGTTGGGCATGGGATAATGCTGCGGCATTGTTAAGGGCTTTTGCAGAATTCATTTGCACCTCAGCGAGGGCGTCAAGAACTTGATTTACTATCTCATGAGGCAGAACATGTGAGCCTTCCACTGGGATATCAGGAGGGGGAGGGGTAGTAATCCATGCGGCTCAGCCGCCCTGAATAAGTTTCTCAAGGGTAGAGCGGATACTACACCCAAAATCAACAAGTGACCAAACAAACAACGAAAAGCAGACTGCTGATTGCACATTCATTTGGTAGAGGGTAACCACTGCAACGCCCACCTTGAAGAGCATGGCGGAAGTGGCAGGAAACAATGGTTGGTTAATTATGTCATGAAAATGGCAGAAGAAGTTTAGACCGGCCTGCCAGTTGGGATATGTAAACACCCAAAAAGCAATCCAGAATGCAAAAGGCATTGCTGCATGTATGACGTTATATGGAGCCATGAATTGAAAAATGATAAATCGTTAGTGTAGGGCAATTGTGAATAGCAACCCAAAAACAAACCAAATGGAGACAAACCCAGACACTGGGGGTTTTGCTGCAGGGGATGATACCACGTGAATAGTTTCTACATTGTCACCGGTGGGTGGGGTTAACCCAACTGAGGAGAAAAGGGGGCGGATCCCTGCTTGGAAATGGTGGATGTAAGGCCACAAGATCCCAGTATATTGATGGCGGATATTTGATATAAAGGAGTTAAATTGCCAGAAGTATCTGGCTCGCTGAATCCAGTTGATGATGGTGGGGGCCATAGTAACCATCAGTACTGGTAAATCCCATCCAGTATAGGGACTGAAAAGCCACCTGAGTAAAGCCATCAGGAATATGTTTAGAAGGATATCAATAAAGTCAAAAATTGATAGTTTTTAGTGGCAAATTTTATTTAAAGGAAAGTGAAGAAATTTGACAAACAGTTTTCTCAGTGCGATGCAACTGATTAAATAGTGGTCAATTGATGCGGGAACAAGCAGGGATCAGGTCCTTCAAGTTTGACCTAACTGGCGAATTATATGGTGATGGAGGCATATAAGCTCAATAGGAACTGACATTGAAGAATTTGGTGGCAGGCTGAGTCGCTGTCAGTTTGACCTTAATGTCTGGACCAAGGCTTAACTGCGTTTCTGGCGGTTGGCATGACTGCATCTGGCCTGACAAGCAATGGAAATTCCTAAAGGCCACCCCATGTAGGGGTGGTCCCAATTGGTTGAAAATGGGTTTGGGATACCCAACCCGCCCATGCCTGGTCACTGTGCCATTTGTTTGGTCAAAAGAGTTGCACTGGCTGCAACTCTTGATTTTCTGTATGGGAGTTTTAAACTATCGTCAATGGTTTCTGATGCTACTACCTGCATGTTGGGGATCAAAACTGATGATTTTAGAGGGGTTAACCTCAATGATTGCACTGCTGACCAAATCAAAACCGTTGGCATTTTTGGCCAATAATTCAATTTTCATCCCTTTTTGACTATGTGGATTCCAATCGTTGAGCTTGTTTTCAATCAGTCTCAGATTAATCAGATTTGATTTGGTGATCTTGGTGCAGATTTCCTTGATCTGGTGGACAAGTTTGGCCAAGATGAGCATGGGCACTGGGGGAGGAATCTTAAGAAGGAGAGCTGTTACCCAGCGTTTGTCCACCATGTGGGCGTGGTCACCCTGGTAATGAGGGGTACAGCCACCCTCTTTAAACCTTTTTACTTGGAAACAGGAAAAGTGCCCAATCCACACACAGGGGGCATTCCCCAGGACTTACAATACCACACCGCGCAGTGGTACAACATCTCTCAGTCTTTGTGGGTTGTGTGTGGCCAATATGGGACTTTAGTCACCGTTTGGAGGATTTCCCGCCCTCACAGGCAATTTGGCATGACGTTATGCGTCTCTTTTGCCAGGAGCAAGTACAAGCTTTCAGCCAGTCTAAGAACATCTTCACCATTTCCATGAACTCCCCTATCCACCCTTTTCTCCATGCCTTAGTTGTGGCAATTTCTATGTGGATAATTCACACTGTTGTCCTTGACGGTCTTTCTGGATCTATTTCCACCCTCTGAGAAGCTGTGCATCACTTCGATTCTCATATTACGGATTACTTCCAATCCTGGTTGTTTGGCCATTTGCTATCCCACCAATGACGGTTAGTTTCATACTGGTTCCCTGTCTGGTTCCTCACCATGGACCCAATCTTTCATTTGTGCTCAGTATTAGCTCAATCTTCCACTGAAACTCCCCTTTTCCTTACACTGGTGGTCCTGCTGGCAACAGGATGTAGCTCCGGCTCCTATGGGGTACCTCTCTTGTATCTTGGTGTTCTGCTGTTGTTGCTTTATTAGAAGTGTTCATCCCATAGTCAGCCTTCCCCAATAAAAATTAAAATTTAATGAAAGCTATGGAGCTTCTCAGAAAGGCCATAATGGAGTTAAACAAATTTACTAAAATATCATTTGACACTTTCACCCAAGAGCTTTAAAAACAAGACGCCAACGCCCATGCTGAAATGGTTTTCAAGCTTTAACTAGCTGCTATAATGAGGAGGGACATAGCTCATTTAGTCAAAGCTAGAACAAGCCCTACATCAAATTGATAAACTTGATACCCATAAAACCTCTTAAACTCAACCAGTATATCAAGCCCTTATTTCCAGAGAGGCCTTGTTGTGCAGGATCTGGCATCCCGTGCAACACAGGTGTCTACCCATTCCTTTGCTGAATGATTAAACAAAGTGGAGAGTGATATGACAAGCAAATCACCTAGTCATGAAGACATTAATGATATCATCCATCTCCTCAATGTAGCTGAGAAATGGTGTAATTTCCTCACAGAAGGGCTTAAAGCTAAAACCAACAAGCCTCTTCAGAGCACCGAATGTCAACAGATGAAAAAGGACTTAAATCTGCGCATTATAGTATCAGAGGATTAGAACAAATCATTGTAAACTTACTTCTCATCTGCTTGTTAAAAAATGCATGATATGGACATCTGTGTTAAGAACTTGAAGAATGATAAAGTCACACTCAAGAAAAGAATTAATCTGCTTTATGTCACACCAATAAATACCTTATAAAAATGAAGTGACATTTCAATTCTCTATAGGAGCAAATGCTTCAGCTCTTAAATAAAGCTGAACAGAATGGCACATATATCAAAATTATTGATTTTGAAGCTCCAGGAGTACATGTTATCACAGTATTAGAAGCCCCTATCTTTAAACCTACCTTCAAGGACAAGGTTACACCTGGCAAATGGAGTATTTCATCTTTCCTCTACGTCTATTAAGCCACAATGTAAGGTACAACTGATCATCTAAAAGTAAGAATATCCTTGTTGTTTAAGAGTATGGCTCAAGAGGTTATGGTACATTTTATGGTCGACTTAAATACCTAGAGTTAAGTGAGAGAAGCGCTCATCAAAGAAATTGTTTCCAAGAAAAGCTTCAGTATTAAACACAGCCTTCATGAGAATTTCAATACACCAAAATGAAACCCTGAGTAAATTTGCAGATCGCTTCTATATTAATGCCCAAATGCTGATGGCCTTGAAAATGCTTACATTGGACAATGCCATAGCTGCGGTTGTTGCTGATTTACATAGTAAAAACAAACTAGCCATGCACGTCACGTCTGTCAAGTGAAGATACAACTCTATGTTAGATATTAAAGAAGCTCTTCACAATGTGGTTGATATACAAAAAGCCAGAGACCTCCCAAAAGTCTTCCATAAAACCCAGAGTCTATACCATTGAGGAAGTGAAGCCTAATAAGGAGGAGAAACCCAAGTGTAGCTACTGCAAGAAAAACAACTATGCCAAAGATATGTGTTATAAGAATACCCTTGCCCTTGCTGAGCAGGGAAAAGGGTGGTAAGCGTAGTGTCAGATAACTCTAAAGTTGAACAGCTTAAAATACCTAAAAGTGAAACATTGTCAATTGCTCATCTTGTGTGCATTGCAAGCATTTCTAGTGATGACTCTGGTGAGGGTACAAGGACACAGGTCATTATATTTCAGATACATCCGCTGAGCTCGCTGTTAGGCTTCCATTTTTATGGCTTAATGGTGCTGTGCTTAAGGAGCCTTACATTCTATATGAACATTTATAAGACTCATGACCAGTATATTTTTTTATTTTTAATGGTGGCAAGTTATGCTAGTTCTAATCAGCTTGTTTTAATATGTTAAGGTTGGCAAAAGGACTTATGAAAGTATAGAACCAAGAGATATAAAATAATGGCAACACTTTATTTTAGCATTGAATAAGGGGCTCTTATATGTTACATACAACAATAAACCTTAAAAAAAGATTATTAAAATTAATAGAAGGGAAAACCAGATGGGAGGCTCTTGGTCAGGCAATGCATTCCAGATTTTATAATGCCCTTTTAGCATATTTTTTAGAGTGAAAAGTTAAATTGAATGTATCAAGTTGGATTAGACTTAGTATCATTTAGGTCAATCATTGGGCAGACTTTTAAAGATCCATCATTTTGAATAAGAAAATTTTTCATCTTGAGGGTATTTTGGGCTCGTATCGATCTGACGTAATTTTCTAGTTTTGAATTGAGTCTTAACAACAATCAACTTTCCATATAAATAATCATGGTGATTTTTCAACCCCTTTAAAGGTCTAGGCATTAATTCTCTCATGGAAAAGATTAGTCAATATTATTACCAACATTTTCAATATTCTGATATCTGACTTCACCCTCTTCAAGAATATTGGCAGTGTAGTACCAACATAGGAATAGGCTATGGACACGGTTAATAGTTACTCCAATTTCTAAAGACATGATTTAATATTCATCCTCACATTTGTGGGTTATAGTTTATGGCCCATCCCAGATGGAATTTAATTTTCCTCCTTGGGGCGCTATACAATTGTGATAGTACAAGAATAAATCTAAAATCTCAAATCTGGGTAGAGGTTGGCGGGAAGCAACTGCTGCTTGGTCTTCCCTTGTACCCATTTTGGCTAGAGTTGTCATTGCCTATAAATGAAGTTAAAAATTTTATGGGTTAATATTCTTGGGGCTATTCAGGCTCTTCAGTATTATCAATGTTAACTTTGCAGGCTAATAGAACCAGAATTACAGGTTCTCTATTAACTAAATCATTGATGGGTGACATTTTGATGATACAGTGGGAATTTATCTTGTAAGCCATTAACAAACTTGAGATGTATTGGGCCCAATGTAATGGATTGGTAGTAACCATCTTGCACAAAATTAAAACACGTTCCATTCGCCCTTTCTACATTTATAATTAGTTAATTTGGTTGAAGGGCGCTGAGAATAGATGTTGAGTTCCCATGGTCGTAGCTAAGATTCTCATGACTACTGTAGTAAAGTTTTCCTTTAACACATAGCAGTACCTGTGGTCAACCATGCCTAATAAGTAAACATGGTGTTGAGATATTATAATGCCCAATCATCCAGCTTAATATGCTATAAGTGTTATCTGCTTTATCTGCTGGAATTTAAATTAAGAAACTAATAGCAGATATGAGAGTTATCATTAATATGGTAAATAATGTTTGTTTTATTTACTTATGTAATGTTAACTAATCTACAGAAATTGATTCTTCCAAGTTACTGTTGTATGTCAGAGAGGTTCCCAGACGATGTTTACAAGTGATTTAATTATAGTTTAGTTATTAAAAAAAATTATTTTGTGTGAAAAAATTAAGTTTTTCTCTAGTCAATAAGGCTTAAAAGCAGTTGCTTAGCGTTGACAACTCTTTTGTTGGCAGCAACTTGTGGGTTAGCCTATAAGGTAATGTGACGTGCTGTTAATGGGTAAAGGTCCTATTATCTAAGCAGGTTGGTAGCTTATATAAGAATAATCTGCTGGGTTTGTATAAAGGCGTTGGGACACGCTCTTTAGGTGGTCAACCCAGGAGGGGGTCATAACCTAGTCAATGGCGGGATCTGACTAGGTAGATGAAGTAATTATCATTTTTAGTAACTCCTAATGATTGAATTCATTAACGATGGATGCCATTACTGTATAAATCCCTTGAATTTAATTAATAAAAGTAGACTTTTTGTTTGTACAAAATTGTCCAAAAAAGTCTGGAGGTTTCAGTTAGTTCTTAGGTTTGCTTCTGTTGGGGTGTGTGGCGTAGATCCACTGGTTTAAGTCTCAAATACTCTGAGTGAATTAGGAACTACTTAGTTTTAAGAAGACAACTGATTGAGGTTGATATCAATTTTAAAGAAAACTGGCTGTATATCAGCTGTCAAATATTAGGACTACTTTAAATCTTACATCAGATCATCTCATAGTTATAGGAATATACCTGATTGATGTGGGAATCAATTATATAAAAGATGACTGATTAGCTATCATCACACAATAGCACTCCTTTGTTTCTTACAATTAGTCTCTTTAATTTATACTCTTGTTGTATTATATACCTTTATGATTTATTAATAAAAGACTTGTTAAGTGTAGTCAATATTTATATTTTACATTTTTGTATTGTGCTTTTGGGACTAGAGTTGGAAGAATAAATTTCCTTTGTCTAATTTACTTTCAATATCTCAAGATCTCTTGTGTCAAGAGTAAAAAAGAGAAGGTCCTTTATGTTTTGAAGGTTTCAACTCTATAGGAAAATTTTTAGACAATAGTTTTTCCCTTGTCTGCAATATTTTTAGATACCTTCAAATTATCAAAAGGAAGAAAAAAGCACCTGACATACTCAAACTTTTTGTGAAGAGCTCAAGTAGGATAATATCAACGTAATTATATCAAACAACCCATTTAATTTACTAATACTATATATTAAATCCACACCTCAAACCTGTGAAGTAAACATAATAAAGTTACATTTGGTTTTAAAGTTGTAGTTGAGTTTTCAGACCAACAATTACATCATAAATTAATGGAATATCAGAACAACCTTTGGAAGTTGTGGATGGAATTAGAAGCATTGAATAGGAATATGCTGACTTGGCATCAAAATCTGATCTAAATTCCTTGGATGAACCAGTGGCTAAACTGTGGATGAAATATACAAGTTGCAAAGGTCAACAACAAGTCATTATGGGAAGTAAACTCCTTAAAGTGGAAGGATACTGAAGTAATTAAATAAACTGTTCTATAATACTGAAAGAAAAGTGGATAGAGAAGGCTTATGCCAGATTCAAGAGGATATAGCACATATCTCAAAGCACTTATAAGAGCTAAAAATTATAATTTTGATTGCACCCATATGGAGGTGGATGGAGCTGACAACGAGATAGATGAAAGTTATGATGGGAAAGTACAGCCCCAGAGAAATATGCCTGAAACTTTTGATGCAATTTCAGAGAAGACCCCAAAGACTACCCATCATTAGTCATGTTGTCAGTAAGGTACCTTCTGCCACAGTAGCAACAGAATAATTTCATAATATGCCAAAATTACCTATATTCCACTGATATTATGATTCAGCATTTTTCTCCTATTTAAAAATGACGATGTTCTGTTTGAGCAACTGATAAAAAGAAATAAATGTTATGAACTGCTTAGACATATATTACCAAAATCTGGTTTCCCCATCACATCAGGTATAATTGGACGTACAGTGATGCCAAAAAAGCTTTATTCCTGTTGAAATTGGCGAAAAAGTGACATATTTAAAAAGCACGGGTTTTAAACTCAAATAAATAATATTATATATGAAGACAACCGCCTTAAAAACTTGTAAAAGGGACAAGTTCAGCAAGAGAGGTTTTTATTATAATTCAGAATAAAAGAACAACGTAGTATCACGTAATCTTAAAGGCTAAACTCCTTCTTTCAAACAATCTCTTTGGCTAGTTTCTATCTAACAACGTAGGAAAAAGATCCTTCCTCTCTTTGAATTCAGTCTAGAAATCCCTTCCTGCTAGAGTTCCTATGGTGCTTCTAATATGTACTAAGCAGCACTCCAAAGTGGTGACTAATGGGCTAATAATCCAAATTAGATTAATCAACTGAATTTCTATGGTTTGACAGACTTCCATAATAATTATGATCAACCACTTGCATCAGAGGCTCAGGCGTAACGTCATAATAAAATAAGATTCCTCCTACCAAATATTTTACGCTTGTGCAAGGGAAAGATAATGGATAAGGGTATAGGTAGCAAAAGCAGGTACAATTCGCTGAGGTCAAGGTCCTAAGAAGTTACTAAATTGATAGGAAAGAAGTTGCACCAGGGGTTTTGGGTTTTGATCTGACAGCTTTACAAAACTCTGGCGTTGGTAGGAGCACCAAGAGTAAGTTAATATAACTTCAGGGATTCCTTAAGAAGTTGAGGCCCGTGCGCTCAAAACTTCTTATATTATCAGAGCCATTTCTAGGCATTAGTGAAATATATATATTAACCATATATTCCTTGAACTGAAAGTTGGTCTAACCAATTGCAACATTTCCCCCACTTGACCAAACATCAAGGTAACAAGGATGAGTGGGGGTCCAACCAGTTATTGAAAACTAAAGGCCAGAGACCTGGAGTGCGGGTAGTGTCTCTTTAAAAACTTGGCATGCTCTCAATTAATAAGATGTCCCATATTTGGGTCTTTCAGAGTGTAGGCGTCAGTGGACGTCTTATCTATGATATTAAAAATTCCTTTCCACATGTGTACCAGTTTTTGGGTTCACCCAAATAAATGGTTGTCATAGTACCAAACCAATTCTCCTTGTGGGATCCACTGACGGATGCCACAAAATATTTTGTTAAAGTGAGATACTTACTTTTTAAGTAAAAGTAATAAATAACGCTTTGTTAAAGTTTTTTTATGTTTTTTATTGTTTAAGCGAGGCAAACCAAAAAAGGTCCTTTTTTGATACTATTATTTCCTATTTAAACTAGTTCATATCCTGGGACTATTTGTATCTGAGGCTAAAGTATTATAAAGCTGAGTCATCCAAATTAGGGAATATAGGCTTTTGGCCTATCAGATTGAAGATAGATATTTTGAGGCAAAACCAACCTGTGTGTTAATGATTTGATAAATTGTATCCAATCACCAGCAAGTAAATTCTTCTCACCTCGGATGTGGTCAGATTTGTGTGGTAACAAACACCTCAAATTTGGCTGAGAAGTCAGAGAATTCCTATTATCAGTTCTTACCTTATTAAGCCAATTTTGGTTATAAACTATATTTTCCCAATAGTTAGGATTCCACCAAGAATCCACCAAGGTATTTTTGCCATTGGTACTCATATCATTGATTACCACAATATTATTCAAAGATTGGGCAGGTGATGGGCCAATCATGGTAGCAGATTTGGGGGCACTCGCACCTCCAACATTTTTTTCCATAAGTCGAGGGGGGGGGGGGGGGGGGGGGGGGGGGGGGGGGGGGGGGGGGGGGGGGGGGGGGGGGGGGGGGGGGGGGGGGGGGGAAGGAGAATGTCTGACACTCCTACTTCAAAAATAGGAAATGTCCGCCAGTCCTTGTTATCTTGGGCTCTAGCTTTGACCTTCTGCGCCAGAGAGTTTAGTAAGTGGGGCTTTGTAATTGAATTAATTTCTTAAAAAATTATCCAGATATCTACTAAGACTCGTTTGTTTTTAACAATTCATGAATTTAAAAGGGGAGGCAACACGGGCTGTCTCCCATGTAATAACACAAAATGGGGAATGCCCCATGACCAAAAATAAGCAATATTGTAATTGAATACAGTGGAAGGCAAAAAGATGTTTCAGATGGACGCTTTGCTAGAAACCAACTTCCATAAGAACCAACTAGCATACCATTTAAACATTTTATGGTACCATTAGTCTCTAGGTGATAGGGAGTGGATAAAACCCCACAAATGCCCATTAGATCGTTGAGCTTCAAGAATATTTGGGACGTAAAGTTGATCCCATTATCTGTTAGTAAAAAACTGGTGGTAAACATGCCAATAAATAATTTTTTCAAGAATGAACTTAGCAGTAGTTATGACCTGTAAGTCCCTTACTTCCTTAGCTTCCACCCACTTGGTTAAATGATTGATAGCCACAATAATATATTTAAACTGACCTGTTGCAATGGTCAAGGGTCCCATGACGTAAATGGAGACCGTGTGCCAGGAAAGTTTAGGTTTTATCAATTGATAGGATGTGGCTTTATGATAGGTGGCTTTAGCTTGACATTTGTAACAACAGTTGAGCGACTCATGGATATCATATGAAATGGAGTCTTAGTAATAAGTTTATATATTTTCAACCATCTTTTTAAATTTACCATGGCCCACGGCCTTGTGAGAAGTGATAGTCAATTCCATCAGCTTGGTAGGCCTAGGGAACAGAAAGGTTTGTACATCAATAACCTTATATAATTTCACCTTGTCTACAAAATTATTCTCTCTGATTTTGTACAACTTATGTTGAACCTTGATAGGCTCATTATTATATTGTTGATTAGCCATTTTAGTAAATAACTCATCATTCCTATCAGTAGATAAGGCTACAGTAGGCAACCTTGATAACCCATATGCGTTTTAAGCTTTATCTTAGGTTGGTGTTAAATTTCAAAATCATATGCCTGTAGCTTTAAGGCCTAGCGGGTTAACCATCCTTTGGGCTCTTTCAGATTCTGTGGCCATCAAGATGAGGCATGATCTGTTGTCACGGTGAAATGCACTCCATTAATATAAACAAAAAATTGTTTACACACATAAATGACAGCTAGACACTCTTTCTTGTAATGGTAAAATTACATTCATGAATACCTAGTGACCAACTGCAGTATGCAATGGGGTGTTCGTCCCCTTCATTATCAAGATTGGATAGCACCGCCCCTATGATGGTGAGTGAGGCTTCCATTTGTATTATAAAAGGTTATAAAATTTGGGTGCATCAATATTGGCGCTTGGGCTAAGCATATATAGCTGATCAAAAGAGATTTGGCAGGCTTCCATCCAATTTAATGGAACTCCAGTCTTGAGAAGGTGAAATAAAGGTTCACCTGTTTTCTAAAGTTTTTCATGGACTGGACAATAATAGCCGACCATCCAAAAAAATACCTGAATATACTACTTGCTGCTTGGGCGACATCTTTCCAAGGTCCTCAATCTTAGCAGACTGGGGCCTTAAGCCATGTTTATAAATGACAAAACCCAGATATTTTAATTGTTTGCGGAAAAAGCACTTAGAGAGGTCTGATTTTCTAAATTTGCTTTTGCCAACCGGCGGAAAACTTCCTCTAAATGTTACAGATGGTCCATAAACATTCTGGAAAACACATTAATATTATCCAAATACACTTGCACGCAGGATACTTTTAAATCCCTCAATATGCTATCCATAGCCCGCTGAAGGTTGCCAGGGCGTTGCACAGACATTGCAGAATCTGAGTGGGTTGGTATAGACCTAGGCAGTGATCATAGCGCACTTATCCTGTTCCTCCTTCAGCAGATCAACCTTCCAATATCCAGAGATTAAGTCCATTGTAAAAAATTATAGGACACCGCTTAAGAGATCCAGTGCATCATCAATATGGGGTAGTAGGTATCAGGATTCTCCCTTTTTTTGGGGAATCCCCAGCTAGGGGTTGCGACCCACCTACAGGCGGATGCCAGATTAGGACCCCAATAACTTGGGGTAAGCCTAATCCAAAGTATTGAAGATTGACTCCAATAATTAGTTTAATAATATATGCAGCACTGGCGACTAATTCTAAGGATGCCAAACAATCAATCAGGCTGCAGGAAATTACCATCTGACGTCACTCAATCAATCAATCCCTTTTGGAGTACTAGCGACTTATGCTGATGATGCTCCCACTCACCATTGTATTATTTAAGTTATTCATCTTTAGTAATCAATGCTGAGAATTTACCATTCCTGATCCAATTCTAGCCTCAGTGTCCTATAGATACCTCGAGGATTATTTTACTAAATACCATTTCAGACAATCTTTTTTATCCAACTTGAGGCCTAAATGGCCTAATAAATCGCTGGGGGCTTTTGGGCCCTGATTATTTAAGGGCACAGGTTAGAGTTGCTCCCCTGTGGCCTTACAACTGGTGCTCCATGTCAGGTGTCCCCAAGTTTCCCACGAGAGCTAATTTGGGGAAAAGAGGAGGGGCAGTCACAGCCAAGAGCCATTGGCCTGAGGAATATACCCTGGGCCTAAACAATCCAGGAGGTACAACCTGGCCTTGCCTCTTCCCCAAGAGGGTAAGCCAGTTTGGAAGTGATAGGGTCAGTCAGGGAGGCCCCCTGGTTGATCTGAATCCAATATTGGGCAGACAAGCCCAGGATACCCTTGTCCCTGCCCCAAAGAGGGCAAGCCAGGATGAGGGGGCTAATGCCCCCTCAAAACTAGCCTGGGCGGCCAAGCCCAATTTACCAGGGTGTCATCCCTGATGCCGGCTCTTATTCCAATGCTGGCCCCAGCACCAATGCCAGAACCTCCTCAGGATGCTGGCCCCCATGCCAATGTCAGCCCTAGCGCCAATGCCAGCTCTTATGCCAATGCTGGGGCCACTACCCAATGACACTTGCTAGATTTCACCATTGTGTCCGCGCCAGCTACCTTGGCCCATTCCACCCTGCCACCTGGATCTGGTACCCCCACCTTGGCTCTGACCCCTAGGTGAGGCTTGGAGGGGTTTTAAGGATTCACCCTTTATTGGGTAAGCCCCAACTAGGGGTGGCGACCCACCTATGGGCAGATGATGGATTAGGCTCCCCATTACAAGGGGTAAGTACAATCCATAGTATTAGGTATCAACCCCAATAATTAATTTAATAAATGCAGCACCAATGACTAATGTTGAGGATGCTGAACAATAGAATTGGGCTGCAGGAAATTACCACCTGACATCGCCCAATCATTTAACCCCTTTGGGGCACCAACGATTTATGCTGAGGATGCTTCCACTCCCCATTGTAATATTTAAGTTATTTGGCTTTGGCAATAAACGCCAAGAATTTTCCATTCTGATCCAATTCTAGCCTTGAGGTCCTATAAATAACTCAAGGATTATTTTAATAAGATACCTTTTCTCACAATCTCTTTTCCTTTTAAGACAACTTAAGGCCTTAATGGACTATTAACTCGCTGGGGCTTTGGGGCCCTTATTATTTAAGGGCATGTGTTGGAGTTGCTCCCTGTGGCCTGGCAACTGGTGCTCCATGCCAGGTGCCCCCAAGTTCCCCATGAGAGCTAATTTGGGGAAAAGAGGAGGGGCGGCCACAGCCAAGGGCCATTGGCCTGAGGGCATATACCTTGGGCCTAAACACCCAGGAGGTACAACCTGGCCTGGACACTGCCCCAAGAGGGTAAGCCAGGTTGGAAGTGGTAGGGTCAGTCAGAGAGGCCATTAGCTGATCTGATTTCAATACTGGGCTGATAAGCCCAGGATACCTGGCCCCTTCCCCAAGAGGGCAAGCCAGAGGCCCTGGCTACTGCCCCACAGAGGGAAAGCCAGGATGAGGGGCTAATGCCCCCAAAACTAGTCTGGGCGGCCAAGCCCAGGTTACCAGGGTGTCATCCCAATGCCAGCTCTTATGCTGATGCTGGCCCCAGAACCAATGCTAAGACCTCCTCCCAATGCCAGTCCCCATGCCAATGTCAGCCCTAGCGCCAATGCTGGCTCTTATGCTGATGCCAGGGCCACTCCCCAGTAGTGCTTGCCAGATTCCACCATTAGGTCCATGCCAGCTACCTTAGCCCATTCCACCCTGCCATCTGGATCTGGTACCCCCACCTTTGCTCTGACCTCTAGGTGAGGCTTGGAGGGGTTATGTCAGGATTCACCCTTTATTAGGGGAAGCTTAAACTAGGGGTGGCGACCCACCTATGGGCAGATGATGGATTAGGCTCCCCATTACAAGGGGTAAGCCCAATCCATAGTATTAGGTATCAACCCCAATAATTAATTTAATAAGTGCGGCACTGGTGACTATTGCTGAGGATGCTGAACAATCAATCAGGATGCAGAAAAAACCATCTGACACCACCCAATTATTTAACCCCTTTTGGGAGCATTGGCGATTTATGCCTAAGATGCTCCCACTCCCTTGTTGAACTATTTAAGTTATTTGGCTTCAGCAATCAACACTGAGAATTTCCCATTCCCAATCCAATTCTAGCCTTGAGGTCCTATAAACACCCTGAGGCTTATTTTAATAAATTATTATTTCTCACAATCTCTTTTCCTTTACAGCCAACTTAAGGCTTTAACAGCCTAATAACTCTCTGGGGCTTTGAGGCCCCAATTATTTAAGGGCATAGGTTGGAGTTGCTCACCCATGGCCTGACAACTGGTCTGGATTGTTTAGCTACCTTAATGACCTGGATCTTCTACATTATTAGAGATTGCAATATAAGGATGTAAGATTTTTGAGTCAAGAAAAGTAACATGAGATGGATGAGGCTAGCTAAACTGATCAGAAAGTAACTAGAATCAAGGCGTTAATGAAAAAGGCATGTTTAAACATTTAAATTTATGTTGTGCCAGTGATGTTTCTGATGAGAACTTGGTAAAGATGAAGGTGGTAATAGGGTAGTTGAGGAACCTCTATTTCACTTTGATTGATTATATTGAAGCTGAATTTTAAATGTTATAAATTATTACAAAAATTCAGCCACTCAAATTGAGAAATCCAAACAGTATGTCGATGCTATCTACACCTGATGCTTTGGCTTAGGATGGTGGAGCGCTGCCTTCTGGCATCCTTTGGCCGCCACTGAAGCGCTCCTGGCTGGCTCTGCTAGCCCTCCCAATGCCACCAGGCATTACGTCCCACCTTGGGACTTAGACCTCCATCTTGTGCGCTCACAGGCGGTGCTCCAGAGCCCTTTGGTGCTCCCTTAGAGCAACCTGCATTTTGGCCTCTGGGTCGAATATGGGAATCATTTTTCCATACATGAGTGCAGATATCATCAAGATGGCCATGGCAGTTTTCAAACCTGCCATATATATCTATTATTCGCTCGTTCAAGGGCTATTTTGACCTCAGCTTTAGATCCAGCTCTGATGCGGCAGCTGCATCTATGCTGCCAATCATTTTAAAAAAGATATAAATACCACCATTCGCACATGGCTCCCAGAAGACGCCACTTTGCTGGTCCAGCTTGCCAGGTTGCCTTTGTTTCTCTCCCCTGAACGCCTTCATTATGAACTGATGGATGGTTTGTCTATTTACAGTGCAGAACCCATATTGCAATTTGTGGTTCCCAATGGTGCAAATCAGTTGGCAGGACCTTGCACCTTTGTGCCAATCTTCCCTTTCCATTATGATACTCACCTCGCAATCCCCCTTGTACAGTGATCAGATCAGCACCTGATCACCCTTTTTGGGTGTGCATCAAAAATGGCTGTGCCATTTGCCCCTTATACTTTGAACTTTATCATTCAAAGTGCAAGTGCCTGTGGATTCCACCTCCACCGATTCATCTGCTCCTATTTCTGGGTTAGGCTGGCTGCTGACTCATCCAAACTTTTTAAGTGGGGCGCAACCCTCCTGCCCCCAACCTTGGCTAATTCTGGTACTGCTTCCAAAGCAGCAGCCAATCAAAATTTGAAATTTTTAAAAATTTGTCATAACTATGGAATACTGAGCTGATGGCTGAGACAGTTTCAGCAAATCTTCCATGGTCAATTGTTTTCAGCCAATCAGGTTCTGTAATCATGCTAAATTTGGTGGCTGGCCCAGATTTAACTGAGTTAAATCCATCTGAGTGCCTCAAATGGCTCAACAACAGCAACTGGCCATTTAATGTCAAGTCAGATTTCAATTTGGAGGAATTTTTTGTAAACCCTCCCAATTTGCGTCCCCAATGTTTTCAATCTAAAAGCAGTTTCCCAATTACTAAAAATGTATATAAAATGATGGTAGCAGAAGCAGCTGCTCCAGCCAACCCCCTCCTCTTCCAGCATCTCCATGGGGTGTTGGTTCAATTGTTGAGTGTATTTGCATCCCAAAAACTTTCCCCATGATTTTGATGAAGATACAAGTTATGAAATTGAGGAGCTCACTTTTGAGTGAGCTGCACTTACATTGATGTGAAAAACCTCTTTGTTGACCCCAATTATCCCCAAACCTGCTAGCACATCAAGTCATTCACTTGTGTGCCAACTCTCATCACTTTTGCTGAGCATCAACTTGCTCAATATGTTAAGGCAATGGGTACCACTGGCCTTATAAATTAAGAAAACCCACAGCTATACCCCCTCTTGGATATTTGCCTTCTCAGCTGAAAAAGAAGAATGTTTTAGGTCAAATTCAGCCCAAAAAGGGAAATTTCAACTATTTGCAATATTCTGAGGTTAAGAATGATTTTAATAGTAATATTGATGGAATCGGCCAAAAGACCCTGGCCAATTCATGGTGGAACCCCGTTAATTAGGTAACACCATTTCACAATCTTCATGGGTAATAACCAAAAAATCAACTAATTGAATTACCCTGAACACCTGATGGACCTTGGGGTGACTAATGGAAAGCACTCCCCCACTTACCTCCAAGTCCTTCAACCCATCTGTGCGGGGATCCTACCCCATTTATAGGGCTGGTGAGGGTCCCCCAAGGTTAAAATTTTTTTGAATGGGGATTGGCTGAAGTTCATATGATCATTACCTCATGGGTAATTCTAGCCAATCATAATCCCTTCTTTTGTTCCATTAATATAAAGTGAATATCTCGAGTTCCCATATGCTATTCCCCAATATTACCTAATTTGGAACTAAGCTACACTATTCCAAACATATCCTTGAATTTCCCTTGACCCTCGAAATACTTTTAAAACTGACTGGTCGAGTCTCAAAGGGGATCATTTTTTCCCTTTTTTCATTTTTACTAATAAAAAACTCTAAAAATCAAAGTTAGTTATTAGTTTAGATTTATTAAAATTATTATACCTTTTGTAGGATCCAGTGGCGTTAGCACCAGCGAGCACCAACCAGCTGGATTCCTACACCCCCTTATGCCCTATGTTGCTGATGCTCTCACCCCAATGCTGTCTGCCATGGTCCACCAGCTAAAGTGGGTACTGGACAAAAGTTTCCCCAAAGCTTCCTCACCTTCTTATATGGCTTCCTAGGCTGATAACTTAGGGCTATATTAGGATTTCTTTAATTTATGATAACCCCTTTGTTTAGCCCAGTTGCAAATAAAGATGTGTGGTGGCTCCCCCTTTTGGGTTGGGCACCACCAGTGCTAAAAAAGGTAAGGTAGTTGAGATTTACTTATACTGATTGGGTTCTATAAGCGATAGAATTTAAATGGATTCAACAATTAAATTATCAATTTGGGTAGATTATACACTAAAAGCTGGTAAGTTTTTGGCTTGTAAGCTTTACTTGGATAAGTTAGTATTGATGGTTCTTATCTAGGAGGGAAATACGTTAAAGTTCACACGCTTATATTAGCCATGCGGTGGGCAAATATATGCACCAGGAGATGGCGGCAGGTGATATAATTTATTTGCTACCACTCAAGTTACATATCTGTTATTTAAAATGGCATGTTTTACTTAAAATAACAGAGAGATGGATGTATATCTTTAAAGCTAGGGTTTCCGGATATGGAATATCCTCAACTTTGGTCTCGAATTAGCTTTAAGTTTCATAAGCTTCTGTAAACCTAAGTTGTCGATTTATCATTAAAAACTGGTGTGTAGTGGATTATAAAACATCTTTAATTGATTATGATATAAAGATTTACTAAACAAATTTGGTAACAAAGTTTACTTAAGGATTAATCTGATGAACCACTATTTTTGGTCGTTTGAAACTAATTTGATAACGTAAATGAAGTATGATTTATCCTGATAGCTGAAGGATAAATTTAGATTTGGTTAACTTGTTAGAGTACTATATAACCCGTCGGTATGGATTGCTTTGTATTTGAATTTATGTAGTGTAGCCTGAGGTTCGATATGAAATTTTAGAGCTGGTCTTCTACGAGACAACCCATGGGCTAAGTTAGGGGAAGTCCATAGCTTATCCACTTTTAATGGTTGGTATAATTTACTCTTTGGTTAGTTTATCTAGATTGGATAAATCACTAGAATTGAGAATAGATCCACTGTTTAATACCACTCTAAAAAGGTATGAACAACTTTAAAATTAGATATTTATACCCTTGTTTGACCATTTGGAAGTTCAATAGTATAGTAAAGGTTACCCAATCGATTTCGACCAGATCTTTGGGTATACTTGGTTTAGAGGCTTAGTATCGAACGCATAAGAGGATAGGGGAATTGGATGTAGACGAGGGCAACTCAATAATTGAAGAAGCGAAACCGGGAGTCAAATAGAAAGTGACTGGCAAATTATTAGCTGAAGCTTCGTGGCATAGCTGTGAAATATCGAGTGTACTGTTTTTTGTTAAATCGATGGAGGCTACCACGCTACCCATCTTTGGCGAAGACTTCCAGCTGATGGACGATGCGTCGAAATCGGTGGTTTGGCTGCGTTGGATGTTGAGGATGCTTCCGCCCATTGTTGCAACAGCTTTCGTAGGGAAACTCAATTGCAGGTGCTGGACTTGCGGAGAGATCCCAAGTGATAGGACATGATGGCGTACCCGTGGTAGTGGTAGTTCCCCACCATGAGCTTATCGCGAATGTCGATGTGGCAAGTCTCGCAACGTAACCAAGTTTTTCCACAGCAGCCCGCGAAAGATGACTTGACTGTCATCGCTTCTTTAAAAGCCGTTATCTCCTAAACTATCAGCCTTTAATTTTTAAAAACAAGTACCTGGATAAAAGGCTCAACGATTGAGCTGGCAAGTGCACCAGCGATGAGAATGAATTTCATGATAAGTACTCTTGCTAAGGTTCATCCCATGGTTTAAATACCACTCGGCTTAAAAAGCTGGATTTCATTTCTTGTTATCAAGCCGATTTGGCCGAAACTCTTTACCAAAGGTTTGACTCCTTTAGAAATCCCAGCTCCTAAATAAAACGCTTACAACTACGTTATACCCATCTCGGTTTCATAAAAACCCGCATCAATTTAACCGAGTGAAGCTAATTATAAACCACTTGAGCTGATTAGGATGCCTATTTGAGAATGAAGTAATGGTTTATTGATGTCATTTGGTTTAAGAAGCACTTAAATCCTTTGCCCTCCCAGGAAAGAGCCTTGGTATGCAAACTACATCCTTATCAATTTCAGCATATGATAATTGAAAGCCACAAGATAAAACAGATAATTTAGGAAAAAGGATAAAGTAGATCATTTACTCATCCACCGCATTTATGACAGTCAAGGATCGGTTATTTATTATGCCGACTGGGGATATTTTGGGCGCGAGCGATTTGATCTCATTCGATGTTTAGTTAAATCCATTTACTTGTTGAGGTTATACCAAGGTTTTAGCTGAAGGTGAGATTGGTTAAAGTTGCCATCATATATTGGAATTGTCACAATCTCCGTTTCAATTTTGATCTCAGATTTATGCGGAACCATCTGATAACACTGGACAACAAAATTTTGGTTTTTGTTTGTTACAAGAATGATAACGGCTGAATCTTATAGAATTTTTGACGCTGATTTCAAATATGTAAATGGTTTCTTTCTATCGGGCATAGTTATTCTATAATTACCATTTTTTGTAAAAACGTTTATTATACATACATGCAATTTCAACATACCTAAAATCTGCTTCGTTTTGATTTTCTGGAGTAGTGTTATTGTGTTGATATAATAAACTTATCTGTCATGGATATTAATGAACTGAAATAAATTAATGGGTATACGGTTTAAATAGCAACATAAATTTTGTAAAAAGTAAATTAATAATATCATATATATTGCACTTGCATAGTTCGTGCCCATGTACTTTCTAGAGAAGTAAGAAGGGCAATTGCAAAAAACTGAGGCCGATAGGGAATTTCTGACTTCATATTTGGAATCAGCGCTCTACAGTACACACAAGTTTCAGCAAATGTTAACCATGTAACAAAGTCATTGTTGTTCAGGGTAATTGGTGGCTTAAATTTAGCCTTTGATATAACAATCAATCCCCATTTTATGTCGTTTAAATCGTGATATAAACCAAAAATTATCTGAGTTTAATATATTGCAACTAAAATTTAGAGGTTCGTTAACATTCATATGATTCGGTACTAAAATTCAAAAAAGACAATATTAACTAGCTTATCAAAAGAGGCTAAGTTCTTAATCCATTAATCATTCGCCTTGCTTTCATTCATATACTATAGAAGTTTGAGTATAAAGATGATAGTTTAGAAGATAATGTAACTGATTCCCAAAATTTATATATATTACTTGTCTTATCCCAGCCTCAAGTTTATATCCTGATCATTTTTTCTCGTCTGACTCGTCTAAAGTTCTAACTTTATAGAAGATATAAGAGCTTAGGATAAAGGTCTCCTCCAGATACTTTTATATTGATTACTGATGACCATATACCTCGTACCTTCACAAGATTAAACTTTTCTGAATTTGTAGGGTAAGAATTATATGGTAAAAATAGGCCAAGATAGTATATTCTAGGGATAACCCTATTAAGTAAAGTTCAAAGATCCTAAACCTAGACTTCAATAACATTTTATCAGGCAGGCTATACCATTCTTAGCAAATAGGGCTCCAGTTTTATTAACCTTAATGTATTCTAGTAAAGTAGAAGCTATGAATGTTAATTAGAGTATATCATTTTAGACTTAATATCCGAATTTAGTCATACAATATATATTTTGGATTTGATTTAAGATAACTAGGGGTCAGCCATCACTAAAAAATGAATTGGACCACAATGCTCAAGCATAGGGCACCAAACCAAACTAACCCAACCTGGCAGCACAGCAAACCACTAGTTAACCATAGTGTGGGAAACCAGCTGATTTGGGCTCGCTGGTGCTTTTATGCCACTGGTTTCCACAAATATTTAATAAAATTTTAAAACAAAGAAATTATAAAAATAGGATTTTATGATTTTTTTATAAGTGTGGGGGCAAAACAAAAGTAATCCCTTCCCAATATTTGATGATTAGTATTTATACTGCTTTTTAGGGTTAGAGAAAATCTGAGGATAGTTTCAGAATAGCTATAATTCATTCCAAATTAGGAAATATGAGAAACTTTCCTATCAGATCGTGGGAGATATGAGTTACTGTTTAGGAAATCAAAAATTGGAGTTTTGGGGCAGGATGTACCCATGCAGCAAGGTTTTGATGTAATGCAACCAATCACCACTAGAGATGTTACTTTCACCTCAGGAGACCTCTGCCATGCCTATTAAAGAAGGTGGCCTCTGCATAGGTGTTGTGAAGGACTTGGTTTTGGTTGGGGGAGTACCTTCTGCTGATTGCCCAGAAGTCTGTCATGCAGTCAGCAAAATCTGATCATTCAATTTTACAGTTAGTGTCTATGCAGGTTTTAAACTGGTGTTACCCTGATTAATGGGGTTCCACCAAGAATTGGGTTAGAGACCTTTGGATAATATCATTGATATCCTCATTTTTAATATTATTAAATGAGCTATTAACAACATTGGAAAATCATAAATGGCCAAAATTTCCCCTCTTTGGCTGGATTTGACCTAAAACAATCTTATCATTCAGCTGGTAGGGTAAATGTCCGATATCACTCCCTCAAGAATGTTGGGGGGAGAATAAGGTTGAAGGAAACGGCCATGTACACAATTAATGGTAATACTTGTAGAAAATGATTCAATAGAGTACTCATTTCCTCTTTGTAATTGGTAGTGAAGGGACCCTCCCATATTGATCCAAGCTTTCCACTTCTAGGAGTGATGCGGTTATGGTAGTATAATACTATATCAGACATTTGGAATGCAGGCAAGGGGTTCAGAGCTCATTTCCAGCCTGCCCTTCTTTAGTCACTGCTTTTGCTAAGTTGGTCATAGCTTCAGCTTGGAGTTTAATGATGCACTGAGCTAATCTGCACTTGAATTTTTCAGGTTCCTCAACTCTAGAGGAGAATACATTTTTAACTAAAAGAGCAGGTATTCCAGGTTCCCACCCATATAAGATTCATAAGGGGGACATTTTCAAGATCTGATGATAACTGATCCAGTAAGCCATGAGGGCACTGGGTAAGAATTGATCCCAGTGAAGTGGATCAGAAGAGGCAATTTTGTGTAGGATGGATATCAAGGTTCCATTGGCTCTCTCTCCACAATCCATTAGTCAATGGATTGTACAGAGCGGAGAAAAGTTGTTGAGCCCATGGACGTGGCTAAGATTTTTATTACTCTGGAGGTGAAGTTTTTTCCATTATTGCAGAGTAATACTTGTGGACAGCCATGTTGAGAGAAAATATTCTGATGTAAGAAGGTGGCTGTGGCCTTGAGTTTGAGCAGGAAGAGCTACGGATTCACCCACTTAGTGAAATGGTCAATGGATACAAGGATGAATCAATTGATACTAGTAATCTGAGGGAGAGGACCTACTATATCCAGACTAATGGTGTGGAAAGATTGTTGAGGGGGGTTGGTTGATACTGATATCTAGTCTTGAAGCCAGACTGCTTCTTGCAAGTAAGGCAGGCCTCCAAGACATCAACAATAGATTCCAATATTCCATACTAATAAAACCAATCCTTAATCCACTCATAAGTTTTCTTGGCCCCTCCATGACCTAGAGTAGAGTGAGCTTCTAGGATAGCAGATACACGTCCTAAGGGCCAAGGATATGGCAGCCATTTTTCCCCCACTTGCTTATACGATTTCCCATTCTCCACTTTGGTGTTATGGGAGTGTTGGGCTAACATTTTCTGTACAGGCTCATCCTCATCTTCCCAGTCATAGGGGGTCATTAAGAGATCATGTAGCCTCTCCACAACACTATTATCCAAGTGAAGGACTGGTAGCCAAGTCTACCCATCAACATTCATGTGACAGGTTCCAGCACGGTGTTCAATCTTCATGTTGTAAGGCTGGAGCTTCAGAGCCCAGCGAGATAACTGGACTGTAGGGTCTTTCATGTTCTGTAACCATTTTAGGGATGCGTGGTCAGTAACCACAGTGAAGGTAGTTCCATATAGGAAAGGGCAATAGTGTTTTACAGCTAACAGAACAGTAAGGCACTCATTTTCAGTTTCACTGTAGTTACGTTCAGCCTTGGACAGAATCTTACTACAGTAGGATACAGGATGATCTACACTGTTTTCATCCAATTGGGCTAAGATGGCCCCAACGGTATAATCTGAAGCGTCAGTGAATAAGATGAAGGGTTTATTCTAATATGGGTGCTGTAAGTTAAAGCGTTATTGCAGCAGTTGCTTCAGCGTCTCAAAAGCAGCCTTCTGTTCCTCACCCTCACTGAAAAGGAGTGTTCTTGGTTAATAGGCGGACAAGGGGCTCACTGAGTTGTGCAAACTTAGGGATGAATTGATGGTAATATCCCATTATCCCTAGAAAAACCTGAATATCCCATAAAATCTTAGGGGGCGGCATTTTTGAGATGGCTACAACTTTATCTTGGATTGGCTGAATTCCTTTTTGAGAAATAGTATGGCCAAAAAATCCAGTTTTTTTTTTGAAAAAGTACATTTGAAGTGCTTTAAATTGATATTTGACTTACATAGTCGTTAAAGAACCTCCTTCAGGTGATCAAGATGCTCGCTGAAAATTTTTGAAAATACTTTGATGTCGTTGAGGTAGATGATGACACAACATAACTTTAATTCCTGGATGATATGGTCCATTGCACGCTGGAAAGTTGCAGGTGCGTTGCACAACCCTTGAGGTAATCAGGTTGGTTGGAAGAGACCATCACTACAGATGAGAGCACATTTCTCCTGGTTTTCAGGGTGAGAGCCATTTGCCAATAGCCGCTAGCTAAGTCCATGTAAGAAAAGAAATTAGAGCCAGAGAGTTGGGCCAAGGCGTTATCAATGCAAGGGAGAGGATAGCTATCCTTTTTCATGAGGTTATTTAAACTTGCAGTAATCAATAACTATCTGATGCCCTCCGTTTTTATTTTTTATTAGAAGAGGGGAAGACCAGGGGCTCTTTAAAGGAACTAGATTTCCCGCATCTAGTAACTGCTGAAGCTCTAGCCTCAATTGCTGTTTTCCACTTTCGATTTGAGGTAAAGTTATGACCAAATGGGATGGGCATCACCCACATCAATAGAGTGGCAACAACCCTTCATGTGGCCATAGTTGGTATCTGATTTGGAGAATATGTTACTGTAGTCGCTGAGAAGAGTGTGAACTTTTTCCAACTCATCTGGGGTCAGCTCATCTGATATATGGACGTTGGGTACACAACAGGTTATCCGTTAGCAGGCCCAATCTGTAAGTCTAGAGACCCAACCACTTGGTTTATATCGGGAAAAGGTCCCTTTTAGGAAGAAGAAGGGACCAAATGCCCCGTGGAGCCCTTGGCTCAACTGGGGGACTTAGTTCATGTAGTGGATGAACGTTGGGTCACTGCATTGGCGCTAAAAACCCCACCACAGCTCCCCATTTGACTGCTTTTGCTCTGATTGAAAAAAAATAAAAAATGTCTGCGATGAGGTAGTACAGGCCAGGAGCCTCTATCAGCAGCTTCCCCTCTCTCTGAGCCCCACTTCGCAATCCTTTACGTTCTTGGGTAAGAAGAAAATAAGCCTCAAACTCAGGAGAGGGCTCCTAAGTCAGAAAACTGGGTCTGGGACATGGAATCCAAATTTCTGGGACTGGGAAAGTCAATACAAGTCAGAAATTCGCCTTCAGGGAATTTTTTGAATCTTTTAAAAATTCACTGGAGTCAACCCTGGTGGAACCTAATTCAGCTGCCCCTTCAATCTGATTCAATCCACTTATTTTTGGATCATTGAGGGTCCCTCCCTGGTGGATCCAACACTTATGTTTCCAGAGCTTTGTGACCTTTGTGTAATCCAGATGACAAAGCCCCAAACCCAGGCTGAGTACCCATGAGTACATCAGCTATCACTGACCAGGAAAGATGTACCCATGGTCCCCCTTTTCCCACTTCACGTATATAAGGCAACTGCTTCTGTAAGGAGCAGTTATCAGTCCATTTTCACCTTTGAGTTTTAATAAAACTTCTCCTCAAAAAACCACTCTGCAAGCTCTGCCACTTTTCTCATGATACTTTTATTTAACCTAGTGAAGTACGCAGCATTCTGCGTCCTAGGGCCGATTGTCATCAAGTGGGCCCTTTAAGCCATCAATCTGGTGGCCCACCAATTGGTGATCATAATCCAGGAACTCGCCACCAGCCTACAACCTCAATCTGCCACTTTGGGAGAGTTCTTGGATCCACCAAACTTTTCCAAATGATCTGGTTTCCACTCAGCACCTGGCAGACCAGCTTCAGATCTGCCTCCCACTCCGCAAAATAGTTGGAGAATTCAGCCTAATCCGCCTCATCAATCTGCTAGTGATTTGCGCAATTCAGTTGGAGTGAGGCCATCTCCACTAATCGCAATTCTCCATTCAGAGGTGAGGACTCACCATCCACACAACCATGAGGTGGGAACCAGGCACCAAACAATCCAGGCCATTCTACTGAGGGTCAACTTGGCCCAAATCAATTTAAAAAAATCGATCCGCCGTGCTGGCAATGTACCTGACCTTTCTATCCAACCTGAAACCCCCAATGGATGCAAGACGAGGCCCAAGGCCTCCCAATGGTTGAGTTGATTTGATTCAATTTGGTTTTTGATGCTGATCATCATTTTGAAATTTTTTTTAAATTTCTATACTTTTCAAAATTTTCAAAATGATGAACCAGTCCAAAATGGGTGGGAAAATGAAGCCAAAGGTCAAGAACTGCAAAACCAAGATGATTGGGTGTCCTTTTTGCCTCTCCCACTCTTGGGGGATACCCCAACAAGATTTGAGTTGCCCACGTTGCAGCCATTGTTATGGGGGCCTTTGGTATGTTATTTAACTTCTAATTCTCTCACCGGAGTAATATGGGATCCTCCTACAGCTGCTCAGAACTGCTATGCCCTTGGCATTCTGGGCCTTCCACTGGTTTGTTACACACCCAGATTGGAAGCCCAGTCTTACTTAAATCATCAGATTCCATGACACAATCCTTCATAGAACTAATGGAGTGAATTTGTTCAACGTCCTCCACAGAGACTAACAAGCCTCTGCCAATCTCCTGGTGTTCTTTTACAACTATTTTCTTGGAGGTGATGTTCCCCAATAGCAAAGTAATGGGCCTTTGGTAAGATGGGTCAAGAATGCCAGGTAATACCCAAGGCTCCAAGGGACTAACGCTCTCAATACTAACAAGATGCAACAAACAGTAACGTGGTATTTGGAGCGTGACTTTTGTGTCAACCATTCGTTGTTCACCAGGTTTAATCATGACCTCATCTGCAGCATAGAAAAGGGATACCTTTCATAGCATCCACTGGCTCAGGCAACTTCTTTGTTTTGCTCCCAGAAGTGGTATAAGACAATGGTATAGCTGAGAGGGGGTATTCAACCAGGAAAGAGTATTAGTGCTTACTGGATTCTTTATTGGATAATACTAATGCGACTTCATAGTTGAGTAACGAGATAACCTTGCTTCAGGCTGATTATTCCTTCATACTCAATCATAAATTGAGTGCCGATGAGCATATCATACGCGTTGATATCTAAAGCCACAGCAAGAGCTGATAAACTAAGCTTCCCAACTCAAATGAGAAGGGAAGAATATGCACCAATAGTATGGGTATTGTTGAGGCCAGCGGTTCCAAATTTTTGCATGTACTCCAAGTCAGGTGCTAGCTTTATCTTCTTGATGAGCTTAGTGGAGATCACGTTGACTGGGGAACCAGTGTCCAGGGTGGCCATTATTTGGACCGTTTGAATGACCATTTTAACCTCAGTGAGTGTTCCTCCAAAGTTAGGTGACAAAGCTAAGACCTCTTTGAGCCGGAAGGTGATGTTAGCCTTTTGGCAGTCTCAGGGTATCTATTCATAATGGATCTTATGGGATGCACCCGCTGAAGAAAATTTATCACGCCAGCTAAGAATTAGTCACCAACGCTGGCAGTATCAATACCTCTTGGACACCCTAGTATTTGGCTGAGGTAAGTTTCCTCAGTTATGATGGTCTCATATACTCCTCCAGCAACAAATGATCAGGCACTTATACTTCTGTGGGGGTTCCTAATATGTAATAACCAACGTCATCATACCCCCTCAGATTCCTCCCCAAGAGTATTCTCAAAAATGGTGTCAGACATTCTCCTTCTCAACTTTTAGAAAAGAATGTTGGAGTCTGATCTTTGAATAATATTGTGGTTATCAATGATATGAATACCAACGGTGAAAAGACCTTGGAAGATTCTCAGTGAAATCCTATCTATTGGGAAAATATGATTTATACCCAAAATTGGCGTGGAAAAGGTAAGATCTAATAATAGGATTGCTTCGACTTCTCAGCTGAATTTGAAGTGTTCAATATTGCACAGATCTGAACCTCCTCGAGGTGAGAAGATTTTGCCCATTGATGATTGGGTGCAAATTAATAAATCATTACCACTTGGAACTGAACCCCCCTGAGGTGAGAAGATTTTACCCATTGGTGATTGGATACAATTTATCAAATCATTACCACACAGGTCAGTTTTGCCACAAAATATTTATCTTCAATCTGATAGGCCAAAAGCCTAAATTTCCTAATTTGGATGACTCAGCTTTATAATACTTTAGCCCTGAATTCCCATGGCCCCAAAGATTGGAACTAGTTTAGATATACTAGTATCAAAAAAAGGGCCTTTTCCTGGTTTGTCCCACATAAACAATAAAAAACATAAAAAACTTTAACAAAAAGTAAAACCTTAGTTTTCTTAAGAGTTTATTATTTATTTTAAATAATCCATTGTGGGATCCAGTGGCACATAGCACCAGTGAGCATAACCTTTGCTGGATTCTGACGGTTTTGGTGCTCACTACAGGGGCACGCATGTACACTAAGCTGTGGTTATTAACATGGAGGCTGTAAACGTGAGCAGCTCTTCTGGATCTTCTTTAATTGAATCACGATTAGTTGCTCTTGAGAAGCAACTATACAGCTCTTTCTTCCATCTTAAAAAGCTAGAGCAACGGCTGTTCAAATTACCTATAAAGGACAGATACACCCTGGGTGAAGGGAGCATTGCTTCCTTTTTGTACGTTTATGAAGCTGCGATGGATGGCGCCACTGATAAACAAAAATTTCAGTACATTCTTCCCTGTTTAAGCCGAAAAGCCCAAGAGTTGATTGTTCCTCACCTGGATCCCCAGCACACCTGGCCAGATGTTAAGAAGGCCCTCTTGGCTGAATTCAGATCCAAGCAGAGCTTATACAGGGAAAAACAGGCTTTCATGTGCCTTACCATGTATGAGGGTGAAACCCTCGTTAGTTTTGCTGAGCGTTTCTATCTCACTGCTCAAAGGCTGGCTATGTCTAACCTGCTTACCCTGGATGATGCTATCGCCGCCATATTAACAGGGTAGCTTCACAACCCTCTCTTGCCAGGCATATCATATCAGTGAAACGCCATTTTACAACCTTCCGTGATATAAAAGAGGCTTTGTTAGATGTTGCCCATATTCCTTTAGGTGAGCTGCGGCCTATGGAATCGTTGGAAGTGAGGCCACCTGTGCCTATTCTCCTTGCAAAACCTGCTGCTTTGGTGCGACTTAAAACGGACATCCCTCATTCATGCAAAGCGGAGATCCCTACTGTGGTTTCTCTTTCAGCTCAGCCAATAGGTGCGCGCCCTAAGGGTATATCCTCCAAAACTACTGTGGTTGTGAAAATGCCAGTTAAAGCGAAGCTAAATACCCCACCTCTCGTGGCTGTCTCCCCCACTTCAATTGCAACCTTGCCCATGGTTGAGAATACCTCTGAGGCTGACTTTGAAGGGGGTTATGATGATGTTGGGTACTACTTATTGGGAGCTCCCGCGGAAGTGGAGGTCCCTGATCGCCTAAACGCTGAAGGAGTAGATGAAACCACCATACCTGAGGATACTACTTCGCCAAGTTATAGGTTGTATGGAAACTATTGACACAGCCAGCAACGCTGATCAGCTCCTATCAAGCTTAATTCGCCCTTTAAAGCGAGGGCATACCATGCAGTCTATTCTGGAGACTCACCCTGAGACCGCATGCAAATTAACCTCCACTTTTCATCTCAAAGAGTCTTAGCGCTGTCAGCCAACTTTGGAAGCATACTTACCAAGGTTGAAGTAGTTGTTCACAAAGTCTGGGTGATGGCTATCCTGGATACAGGTTCCCCCAGTGAATGTAATCTCATCTCAGCTGATGAAAAAGATTAAACTGATGTCTGACCTGGATTATGCCAAGGAGTTTGGAACTGCAGGCCCAAACAATACCCGCGCCCTTGGCGCTTACTCCTCTCTTTCCATTCGCGTTGGGAAGCTTATCCTATCGGCCCCCGCTGTGGCCTTAAATAATAACTCCTATGATATGCTCATAGGTACTCAGTTTATGAATGAGTATGAAGGCATCATCAACATGAAGCAAGGGTTCCTATCTTTGATGAACTACAAAGATCCGTTAGTCTTATCCAACAAAAGAACTCATTAAGAATGACTACACCTGGCTGGTTGAATACCCCTATTCCGCTTTGCCTTTACATTATGTCACCTCTGAGTGCAACACTAAAAAATTGCCTGATTCAGTGGAGGCTAGCGATGGTATTCCATTTTATGCAGCAGATGAGGTGGTGATTAAGCCGGGTGAACAACGAGTGGTTGATACGAAAATCACGCTCCAAATCCCACGCCACTGTTTGTTGCACCTCATAAGTGTTGAGGGCCTTAGTCCTTTGGAGCCTCGTGTATTACCTGGGCTACTAGACCCTGCCTATCAGCGACCTATTGCTCTACTGTTGGGAAACCTCACCGCAAAGGACATGATCATACGGAAACACCAAGAGGTTGGCTGAGGATTTTAATCCTTGTGGAGATTGTTGAACAGATCCACTCCATCGGCTCAATGGCAGATTTGGGCCTGCCAACGGACAACCTGGTGTGTATCTTACCAAACATTCATATCTAGAATGAGTTAACCCCAACTGAGCTAGAGAAAGTTCATAATCTCCTTGATGACTATAGAGACATATTTTTCAAGTCAGCTCACGACTATGGCTATATGAAGGGTTGGTGCCACTCCATTGATGTGGGTGATGCCCATCCCATTCGGTCAAAACCATATCACAATTCAAAGGTGGAGGAACAGCATATGAGGACGGAACTCGCACAAATAATTGGATGCGGGGTTGCTAGTTCCCTCTCAAAGCCCTTGGTCTTCCCCACTGTTATTAATTAAAAGAAAGATGGACGTCTCCGGGTAGTCATGGACTACCGCAAGCTAAATAACCTCATGAAGAAGGATAGCTATCCTATCCCTCGCATTGATGATGCCCTGGCCCAACTATCCAGCTCAAATTTCTTCTCAGCCATGGACTTGGCCAGTGGCTATTGGCAAATGGACCTTTCTCCACAGGACCAGGAAAAATGCGCTTTGATATGCAGTGAAGATATTTTCCAACCCACGCAATTACCCCAAGGGTTGTGCAATGCACCTGCCTCTTTCCAGCGTGTGATGAATCACATCTTGCAAGACTTAAAGCTAACCTGCGTTATCGTTTATCTCGGCGATATTACTGTGTTCTCAAAAACCTTCAACGACCACCTGGATCATTTGAAGGAGGTGTTTGGAAGGCTACGTAAGTCAAATATCAAGTTATAACCATCAAAGTGCACTTTCTTTCAGCAAAAATTGGATTCCCTTGGCCACACCAATTTGCAAAAAGGAATCCAACCACTACAGAACAAGGTCGAAGCCATTGCAAATATGCCTCCTCCTAAGAATTTGCAGAATATACAGGTGTTTCTAGGGATGATGGGGTATTACCATCAGTTCATCCCTAAGTTCTCACAACTCAGTGAGCCCCTTGTTCGCTTACTGAAGAAGAATATCCCTTCCAATGGGACGCTGAACAAAAAGCCACTTTTGAGACCCTAAAGCAGCTACTACAACAACGCCCTATCCTACAGCACCCAGATTACAAAAAACCCTTTATCTTGTTTATGGACGCCTCAGACTACACCGTTGGGGCCATCTTAGGCCAACTAGATGAAAATGGTATTGATCATCCGGTATTTTATTTCAGCAAGATGCTTTCAAAGACCAAACGCAACTACAGTGTAACAGAAAAGGAGTGCACTGGCTGTTTTGTTAGGTGTAAAGCACTATCGCCCTTTACTCTATGGGACCACCTTTACTGTAGTTAGTGACCATGCTTTGTTGAAGTGGTTACAAAATATGAAGGACCCTACTGGGCGGTTAGCTCGGTAGGCTCTAAAGCTCCAGCCTTATGGTATGAAAATTGAATATTGTGCTGGAACTCGTCATATGAATGTGGATGGGTTGTCTCATCTGCCAGTCCTCCACTTGGATAATAGCGAGGCAGAAAGGTTGCATGATCTATTAATGACTCCCAATAAATGGGAGGATGAAGATGATCCAGTTCATAAGATGTTAGCCCGCCACTCGCGCAACACCAAAGCAGAAAATGGGAAGTTGTATAAGCAGGTGGGGGCGAAGTGGCTGCCTTACCTCCGGCCCTCAGAACGCATACCTGCCACGCTCAAAGCTCACTCCATTTTAGGCCATGGAGGGGCAAAGAAAACTTATGAGTGGCTTAAGGATCGATACTATTGGGATGGAATGATGGAAGCTATAGTTGATGTCTTGGAAGCCTGCCTTATGAGCAAGAAACAATCCGGTTTCAAGACTAGATACCAGTATCAACCAACTACCCCGCAACAACCTTTTCACACTATTAGTGTGGATGTCGTAGGTCCTCTTTCACAGTCTACCAGTGGTAACCGTTTTATCTTAGTAGCCATCGACCACTTCACTAAGTGGGTTGAAGCTGTGGCGCTTCCTGCCCAAATAGCTAAGGCAACTGCCACTTTATACATCAACACATTTTCGCTCAGCATGGCTGCCCCCAAGTACTACTCTGTGTTAATGGCTTTAAATTTTACTTCCAGATTAGTCAAACTCCTAGCTACCTCCATGGGAGCCCAACAACTTTTTCAGCTCTGTACAATCCATCTACCAATGAGGCAGTGGAAAGAGCCAATGGAACCTTAGTTTCCATCCTACGCAAAATGGCCTCTTCCAATCCACTTCACTGGGATCAATTCTTACCCAGTGCCCTTATGGCCTACTGGATTAGTTATCACCGGATTCTGAAAATGTCCCCTTTCCAAGTTTTGTATGGCAGGGAACCAGGCATACCTGCTCTTCTGGCTAAGGATGTCTTCTAAAGGAGAGGGTCCTGAGAAAGTCAAGTGGAGATTAGCTCAGTGTATCATTAAACTCCAAGCTGAAGCTATGACCAACTTAGCAAAAGCAGTGACTAAAGAAGGGCAGGCTGCCAATGAGCTCCGCAACCCTCTTCTTACATTTCAAGTGGCTGATAAGGTGTTATACTACCATAACCGCATCACCCCAACAAACGGTAAGCTTGGTTAAATTTGGGAGGGACCTTTCTCCATCAGCTACAAAAGAGGCAATGAATACTCCATTAAATCATTAGCCACAGGAGTTACCATAAACTGGGTACATGGCTGTTTCCTATGATCCTACAATCCTCCCAACATTCTTGAGTAGGGCAATGTTGGACATTCTCCTTCTCGACTCTTGGAAAAGAATGTTGGAGTTTGATCTTTGAATAATATTGTGGTTATCAATGATATGAATACCAATGGCAAAAAGACCTTGGCAGATTCTTAGTGAAATCCTATCTATTGGGAAAATATGATTTATACTCAAAATTGGCGTAATAAGGTAAGAACTAATAATAGGATTGCTCTGACTTCTCAGCCAAATTTGAGGTGTTCAATATTGCACGGATCTGAACCTCCTCGAGGTGAGAAGATTTTACCCATTGATGATTGGGTGCAAATTAATATGTCATTAACACTTGGAACTGAACCCCCTGAGGTGAGAAGATTTTACCCGTTGGTGATTGGATACTAGTTATCAAATCATTACACACAGGTCAGTTTTGCCACAAAATATTTATCTTCAATCTGATAGGCCATAAGCCTAAATTTCCTAATTTGGATGACTCAGCTTTATAATACTTTAGCCCTGAATTCCCATGGCGCCAAAGATTGGAACTAGTTTAGATATACTAGTATTGAAAAAAGGGCCTTTTCCTGGTTTGCCCCACATAAACAATAAAAAACATAAAAAACTTTAACAAAAAGTAAAACCTTAGTTTTCTTAAAAGTTTATTATTTATTTTAAATAATCCATTGTGGGATCCAGCGGCACATAGCACCAGCGAGCATAACCTTTACTGGATTCTGAAAAACGGGAAAGGCTGCAATGGAGGTAAGGGAGATGGCCCCAGAGGATTGGGTACCTTAGGGGCTGCACTCACAAGCATGGCTGGAAGGGAAGGCACAGAGGCTTGAGTGTGCTTGTGCGAGAGTAGGACTTTGCTATTTTTCAGGGCTCAGAAACATACAAAGGCGAGATAACTTTTTAAGGCGCACTGAGGAAGCAGGTTTAATAGGGAGGGTAGACATAGGAGGGATCACCCCAACTGTTCAACAGACAGTAGCTCCTCAACATTGAGAGCTGAAGGATTCACCTCAACATCGATGAATCCCCCCCTTGGGCTGAAAAAAAAAAAAAAAGGATTCACCTCAGATTCATTGGTAATGGCACACAAATGAAATTTGGCCACAACTAACAAAGCCTCTTTGATGTCACAGATGGATTTAAAGTAGCATTTCATAAGGATGATATGCTTGGCTAGAGAAGGCCAAGACGCTAAACCAGTTAACAGGGTGACAGTAGCATCATCAATGGCAAGCATGTTTGAGGTTAATAACCTTTGTGCAGCAAGATAAAATCGTTCAGCAAAGGCAATAGGTGATTATCCTCATACATGCTAAGGCGCATAAAGGCCTGTTTTTCCTGATGTAGACTATGCTTTAATCTGAATTCAGCTAAAAGTGCCTCCTTCACCTCTGACCAGGTTTGCACAGGGTTCAGGTTAATTACTATCATCTCTTGTGTTAATTGGCTTAAACAAGGAAGGATGTATTGAACTTTTTGCTTGGCAGTTGCACCATCCATGGCAGCTTAATAAACGTACAAAAAGATAAAAAAATACCTTCACCAGGAAAGTACTTCTTCTTAAGGAGAAGCTTGAAAGGGCGCTGCTCAAGCTCTTTAAGGAGAGACAAAGCGCTTTCTAGTTGTTTTTCAAGAATACTATTTTTGGTGTATAGGGATCCCCTGTAGTGAGCACCATATTGTGGGAAACCAGCTGATTTTGGATCGCTGGTGCTTTTATGCTCTGGTTTGTACAAATATTTTATAAAAATAAAAAAACAAAGCACTTATAAAAATAGGATTTTATAATTTTTTATTATAAGCGTGGGTGTAAAACAAAAGCAATCCCTTCCTAATACTTTATAGCTAGTATTATACTGTTTTGAGGGTTGGAGGGAATTTGAGAATAGTTTTAGAATAGCCATGATACATTCTAAATTAGGAAATATAAGAAACTCTCCTATCAGATTGTGGGAGATGTGAGTTACTGTTTAAAATCGAAAATTGGGGTTTTTAGGGGCAGGATGTATCCATGCAGCCAGGTTTTGATGTACTGCAACCAATCACTGCTAGAGAAATTACTTTCACCTCAGGAGACCTCTGCCACACCTATAAAAGGGGGTGGCCCCCGTGTAGGTGTTGTGAAGGACTAGGTGATGGTTGGGGGAGACCTTCTGCTTGTTGCCTGGAAGTCCATCATGTAGTCAGCGAAATCTGATTGTTCAATCTTACAGTTAGTGCCCATGCAGGTTTTGAACTGGTGTTACCCTGATAATGAGGTTCCACTAAGAATCGTCCAGGGTCTTTTGGTCAATATCCTCATTTTTAATTTTTTAAATGAGCTCATAACAACATCAGAAAATTGCAAATGGCTGACATTTCCAACCTTTGGCTGAATTTGACCTAAGACATTCTTGTGTTTTATCTGGGAGGGCAAATGTCCAACACATAGAAGAGGTGGAGGGTAGCTCAAAGGGCGCTTCGTCATATACCTCATCACAAAGCAAGCGTTGCACAAAGCAGAAAGTAAGGGTATGGAGGCATCCACCATATGGGATTTGATGTCACCTGAGGGGGATGCTGGGAAGAGATAGTACATCACAATCTAGGCACCAAACTAATTCTCTAGGTCATGATCAGCTTGTATACAGGTATTTAGGAGCTCAATTAAGGAGGCAATGGTTAATGGGTAATATTAGCCTTAAAGTTATGGGCCACCACCATGACATTGTCAGAAAAGCGGCAGATAAAGTTTAGACTGGCCTTTCTGTCAAAAATGCAGAAGCACCTAAAAGACAAGCCAGAATTCCATAAGCACTGCTCAAATGTCATTTAGATGTGCTGGGAGATAAGTAAAAACTGAGTGCTGATGGGCCGCAAATTTAAAAACAACCTGGAAAGAAACCATACTGTTGCAGGCTCAGGGCCATTGGGCATGGGCATAAGATTTTGTAAGATCGGGTTGGGTGGTTTGGGTTCCCCATGGGGGAATTGGTTATGACAAGGTTTGTTAGGATGCGAATTCTTGCCTGAAACGGAGACAATTCAGTCCACAAGAAGCTAAGATCATGTTGGCGGATTGCCTTGGAAACTGGGGAAAACTTTACAA
Source organism: Massospora cicadina (assembly GCA_022478985.1). Classification (NCBI taxonomy): domain Eukaryota; kingdom Fungi; phylum Entomophthoromycota; class Entomophthoromycetes; order Entomophthorales; family Entomophthoraceae; genus Massospora; species Massospora cicadina. The sequence continues at coordinate 127,821 of JAKSZP010005388.1, read as the reverse complement.
AGTTATTGACATGATAGGCCCAATTAACTGAAGTGGGGACTAAAGTTAATAACATGACCAGGATAGCTGTAATGATTAAGTTTGTCTTTATCAAACATTCTGACTCAGATCAAGATTTTCTGAATCTGAGTCTGATCACTTTTTAGAATATTTTTGGCCCCGCCGTTTCAGGCGCTGGGTTGTGCCTCAACTGAGTTGTAGGTTAGGCTTGTGCGAGCTAATCAATGACTTGAGTGATGCTCCTGATAGGCGGCCTTTATAAGGCGCGCCTTCCCATTATGAAGTTCACTTCAGAATAGTTTACCCTAGCTTTCCCTTCCTGGGGAGCATTGTTTTTTCCTCCGCAGATGAGCTCTGGTAGGTGGGCCCTTTTTATCTCAAGGAATAAAAATAAAGGTTGTTTCAGGGTTAGCATACCTCGCTTACCAATTGGTCTTTTTGGGTATTTGTTTCAAGGAGATTTTGCATGGTTGGGTCAGACCAACCACCATTCAACCCTTGTGAACCAAATTGTAGTAGGCAATGTTTGGCGCTGTCAGTGCCCCAAACCTCTCCCTTCTCAGTTAGGCTATTTTGGTTGCTTGTCAGTGCACCAAAGAATTATTTATTTTATGGCAGTTGGAACTGAGTATTTTCCAATCTTGACATTATTCTAAAGTCAAATGTGCGCTACACGCTGCTGATCCTCAGTTTGGCCAACCTCAGTGGTCACTTTATCCCAGTTTTTAAGGAAGCTGCACTTGTGGGAGTCAGTGACTGATGGCCAACCCTAAACTTGAAGTAACCATCAAATAATTTTTCCGGTGGTGCCTCCCACTCACCAGGGATTTGGTGGCACTGAGGTGTAACGGATCTGGAGGCACCTGATCCATATATTGCATTGGATCAGGTGGCGTTTGATCCAAATGTGGCCTTAATCCAGAGGGCTTTGAACTTGGAAAAATTAATAATTTTGTAAAATTCGACATTCTGAACCCAAAATCCATCCATGAAATGACACTGGACTTATGCATGGTGTGGATGATGAGTTGGTGGGATGTAGAGTCTTTGCAAGCGATGTGATGGACAGTGTTTGAGAGAGCCTAGCATAAGAATGAGCCTATACATTACTTGCAAAGTGATATTTATTGGAGGTTGCCGCAGCCCTGAATGGTAATTTGCATCTTCTACAAAAAAGAGGAAACTTTAAATAAAGAAAAAAAATTATTTTATTAAATTTATTAGAGAATCAGATTGGAATTATGAGCTCAACTAGTGAGCTTTAATGGCGTTGGCATTGTTCTCAGTCCTTTCCTGGTCCCAGGCCCTGCTGTTGATGTGCAGCGTTGTGGAAAAAGTGGTGCAAGAATACTTGTCAATGATGAGGCATGGCGGTCAGGTTCAGGGATGGGCTTCAGCAGGTCTGTCCCTAGTATGGTTAGTAACATGGCTCTTACTTCCCAATTTGTTTATAGCATATTGAACAATCACGCCCGTTACATTAGATGAAACTCAAATACATTTTTTTTTTCGGTTTTGTGGGGGCCCCAAGAAGAGGTTGTGGCACCAGGAGGGGAGGAATGGTATTGTCATGTGTTGACGGTGGTGATGTTGAGTTTCACACTAACTTTCATAATAAGAGAGGTGGTTTGAGTGTATGGCACAAGTCCCATGAAGATGGAGGAGAGCTATAGAGGATCTACATCTCCAAAAGGTCGGGCTGCTTTACTCATGGAAGCTTTGGAGAAGATCCACCAGGTGGTGTTGCGGATTCGTTTTCAGGCACAGTTGGATCAAGCAACAGGAGGGGAGACCCCTTTCTCACTGCAGATTGTGCAAATTATGGAAGCACTACCCTCAGATCTGGCCAGGTGGGTGAAAGAGTTGATTGAGGAGCAAGGTCGTCTCCCAGGATCCATGGATGAGTGTGTCAATTGAATTGACTAGGCATCCTTTCCAGATGAGGCGCAGGATGAGGCGTGGTCAGCTTTGCTGATGGTGTGTCAGGGGCGAGGATCGGTTGAAGAATATGAGAGGATTTTCTGACCATTGGCAAAAGTAGCATGGGTCTCAGATTCACAATCATTTCGAATGTTTCAACAGGGGCTGCAAGCGGATATGTTAGCCGCCATAGCGGCTGCTAAAGTTCAGAGTACGTTGGCAGAAGAAATTGTGTTGGTGGTGCAGGTGGAGAAACAATTGGCCTTGTTGCAAAATCTGGTAGAAAGATTCTATGTATCCAGGAAAGGGTCAGTTTCCTGCAGTGGCTCATAGAGATTAAAGAGGTTAGTATAGATCACCCAGGAATTTTGGATATATCCATGGGGGGTTCCGCCGGGGAAATGGTGAGGAGTTGGGAAGAACAGGAGGTCAGGGACCTAGGAAGAGTTATAGTCCTAGACCTACCTTATCTGCAAACTTTCAATCTGAGAATGCTTTAAACATTAATTCTACTTCTTTGCTTTATCCTCAGTTGTTCATTCCAGTGGAGTTATATTTGCACGATCAGATGGAGAAGGTGTTGGCCCTGGTGGATACAGGGGCTGAGTAAAGCTATGTGGATTTTGCCTTGGAAGAACGTTTGAAGTTGGAAATGAAGAGGAATCCTGAAGTGGTGTTTGCCGATGTGTCAGGGAGAGCTCCATCATGGCGTTTAGAACCTTTGGTAGTTGTTCAACAGAACCCATTTTGGTTAAAAGAGGGCTTCTGTGAAATCAGAATTTGGTCCATCCTGTGGTATTGGGGATGCGATGGTGGCATCACTTCCAGCCCCAAGTTGATTTACCACATAAGACAATTACCTTGACTCTTAAGCTGAGGCCTCAGATGAGATGGAAGATGGAGGTGGGGAGTGATGTTATAATTGGTCGCAGGAGCTTGAGTGGAATGCTGGAGGTGGAGTTACCAACTGGATACAGCAACTTTGTTGATGTATTTGGTCTTATTGTTAATTCACCTTTTTTCTCCTGCAGGTTTTTTTGCATTTTCATTCCATTTCATGGAGGGGCTGGAGCTTCCCAGGGGATGTCCAGTATACGCTCTTAATGAGCGGCTAGAGAAGCGTGGAGGTCCTTGTAAAATCAATGTTGGACAAAAATTTAATTGAGCCATCTATAACTCCGGTTGTGTGTCCTATTTTACTGATGCCAAAAGCGAGTGGCGATTTATGCCCATGCGTGGATTTCCAACATCTGAACATGGTCACTGAGCCTGATCTGTATCTAATGCCTTTGTTGGATAATATTCTTCCAATGGTGACTGGATGCACCGTTTTTACAAAGCTTGACCTGGAAGATGCATTTAATCAGGTACTGGTGAGGCTGGAACATCAGCAATACACAACATTTAAATGCCACCTGGGGGGTGTATCAGTATCACGTGATGCCATTTGGTCTTAGAAATGCTCTGGCGGTGTTTCAGCGGATGATTGACCATGTCCCCAGAGGGATGATTGGTCAATGCTGTGCCACCTAAATGGATAATATCTTAGTATTTTTGTGGTCCCAAGAGGATCATGTACGAGATGTCCAGGAAGTTCTGGGGGCAATTGGCTGGATGGATCTAATATTGAAACCTTCCAAGTGTGAATAAAACGAAGTTCAGTGATGTTCCAAGGCAACATGGTTTTCCAGAATGGTTTGGCAGTATGTCCAGATAAACTACATGTGGTGCAGGCATAAAAGCCCCTATGGATCAGACAGGGGTTCGGAGTTTTCTGGGAACATTGAACTTTCTTCAGTTTGTGAAAAATCTTTCCAAAATGGCCTTACCTCTCATGCATCTAACACAGTATGTCCCGTTCATATGGAAAAAAAGAAAAATAAGCATTAAAATTACTGAAGAACAAGTTACTTACCGCGCCTGTACTGGACCATCCAGACCCTGGGAGGTGATTCGTGGTGGAAACTGATGCCTCAAATTATGCTGTAGGTGCAGAATTGCTTCAGGAAGGGGAAGACGGGTTGGAACACCCCATGTGTTACTTTAGCCATTAAATGCTCCTCGCTGAAATGAATTACCCAATTTATGATAAGGAACTGCTGTCTTTGATGGCAGCCTTGCGGGAATGGCAGCACCACCTACTATATGCCCGGCATCCTTTTGTTATTTGAACGGACCACAAAGCATTATAGAACTATCTTGAACCCAGCAAGATGAACCAATGGCAGGCCAGCTGGCATGAGGAGATAGTTCGTTATGACTTCCAAGTAAAGTACAGGCCAGGATTGTCAAATGTCCTAGCGGATTAATTAAGTAGAGATGAGGGCTTTGTGTATAAGAAGGAGGAATTGGAAGGAGTTTAATACAGCCATAATGTTTTGACTGGACCAATACATGATGATTGAGGATAGGGAATGTGAGTTGGAGGAGGAAGTCTGCCAGAAGCAAGGAATTTCAGAATTCAGCTGGTGAATGAAAGCTGAGATGATGGATGAATAGACGCACAAGCGCCATGTGGCCTTTGTGAAGAGGGGTGGGGTGCTATACCACAATTCTTGCATATGGGTGCCCAACCCATCATTACAATGAGAGGTAATATGGGTTTCTCATGATCATCTGTTGGCGGGTCATCCGGGAGTGGAGAAGATGGTGGAGTTGGTGCAATGGGACTATTTGTGGCTGGGCCTGCATAAGGATGTCAAGAAGTACATGAGGGAGTGTCTGGTATATATAAAAGTGAAGCCCTCAAGGGAACCGCCAGCAGGTAATTTAAACCCACTGCCAATACAACATGTGCCATGGAGCTCAACTTAGCATCAACTTCATAATGGGTCTTCCAAAGGTGCATGGGAAGGATGCGGTTATGGTGATCATGGATAGACTTACCAAATACACTGAGTTTTTCCCATGCACTGGGAGATTTTCAACAAAGGATGCCTTGAGGATCTTCATTGATAAAGTATTTGGCTGGCATGGCTTACCTGAGGAGATCATTTTCAGATCGTGGTCCACAATTTTTCTCAAAATTCTGGTCAAGTTTGCTGAGAGAATTTGGAAATTAGGCCTGGTCAGTCCTCAACGTACCATCCTCAATCTAATGGAAAAATGGAGAGGGTGAATCAGATACTTGAGCATTATCTCTGGTGTTATGTTTCCAATCATCAGGATGACTGAGTTTTGTGAGTTTGGATGTACCAGTTCACTTGCAACAATCATTATCAATCTTCAATAGGAGTGACCTCATTCTGCAAAAATCATGGTCTCAATCCTAGATCAAATGGGGGATTTGTTGATGGAGTGTGTCAGGGGGTGGATGAGATGGTGCATACCATGGCGGATACTGGGAAAAAACTATGGGAGAATCTGTAGCAGGCGGTAGCTCAGCAGAAGCAACAGGCAGATCAAAAAAGAGCACTGGATCCAGCGTTTGAGCCTGGTGTCTGGGTATTGGTGCAGCTAAGAATTATGCTGTTCCAGTAAAGAGTCGTAAGCTGAGACCAAATTTTTGGGCCCATACCTGATCGTTTGAGCCATTAATTGGGTTGCCTTTGAATTAAGTTTGCTAATAGGTTCCAAGGCCCACCCTGTAATTCACACTTCCCATTTATGGGCATTCAAGGAAATAGGTCTGGATCAACTAGGACCGCTGAACCCTAAGGAAGGGGATGTACCAGAATATGAGGTGGAACGGATATTGGATGTGAGATGTGTGAGGGGCCAGCAGCAACCGCTGGTAAAGTGGAAAGGCTATCTGGTGGAGGAGGCGACATGGCAGATGAAGGAAGACTGTGTGTAATGCCTGGAGAAGATCCAGGAGTTTTGGGCTTCACAGGGGGGTGATGTAATGGCTTGGGAGGCACCTGATCCATACATTGCATCAGATTGGGTGGCGTTCAATCTGAATGTGGCCTTAATCCAGATGGCTTCGAACTAGGAAAATTGGAGCTTGTGAAACTGATATCCCAAACCCAAAATCCATCCATAAAATGACACTGGGCTTATTCATGGAGTGGATGATGATCTGGTGGGATGTGGAGATTTGCAAGCGATGTGCTGGATGGTGTTTTAGAGAGCCTATTATAAGAGTGAGCCTATTCATTACTTGCAAAGTGCTATTTATTGGAGGTTGCCACGGCCCTGAAGTTCCAATTGCATCTTCTACAAAGAATAGGAAAATTTAATAAAGAAACAATTGCTTGCTAAATAAGAAAAAATTACTTTAATAAAATTATTAAAGAATCAGATCAGCATATAAGAGCTCAACTAGTGAGCTTGGCGTGGCATTGGCGTCGTTCTTGGCCTTTTACTAATCCCAGACCCTGCTATTGATGTGCAGCGTTGTGGGAACAGTGGCATGGGAATATGTGGCAATGACGAGGCATGGCAGTCAGGTATGGGTATGGCTTCAGCAGGGCTGTCCCAAGTATAGTCATTAAAGTGGCTCTTAATTCCCAATTCATTTGTAGTGTATTGGAGTGAACCAACCCATTACAGAGGGGACCTGTCCCAGCAAGGATCCCTTACCCATGGATGGTCCGCCCAGAAAGGGGTTGGACGTTCAGCTTTGCTTCACCATGCACCCTATCACGCTTCTGTTGGTAGAAGCGCCTTCCTGGTCGGGATAGAAAGACCATCATTAACAGGAGTCTGGGAGGGGGTGCAATGAAGCCAATTGCTGGGTGTGCATCCTTGGGCCAAGTGAGCTGATTCTGGCAGCCCATTCCTGATTTTCTCTCACAATTTGATATTTCCTCGAGGGGACCAGTTTTATCTGGGCTAAATTTCCTGGGGTTGAGGTAACTCACCCCAGGAAGCCCTCATCATTATGGCCTTCCACTGTGGGGCCCCCCTTTGGTGAGGGGCCCTCCACTAGCAGGGGATGATGTAATGATTGAGTTTGTCTTAATTGTACATTCTGACCGGGATTTGAATTTTCTGAATCTGAATCAGATCACTTTTAGAATAATTTGGCTCAGTCATTTCAGGTGCTGGGTTGTGTCTCACCCAAGTTGTAGATTAGGCTTGTGCAAGACTAATCAATGACTCAGGTGAGGCCCCCAAAGGGCTGCCTTTATAAGGCGCGCCTGCCCATTCTGAAGTTCACTTCAGAATTCTAAGTCAATTTCTTTTAGAATTTACTACCAGGGGAGCATTGGTGGCGACTCCCCAGATGAGCTATTGATAACAGGGCATTTTTATATGTCCAGAATAAAAATAAAGTTTGTTTTGGGGCTAGCATGCCACACTTACCTGTGGTCTTTTTCCTGTTGAGTAGCTGTTTGGGTTGGTTTTGGACCAACTCCCCCAGAGGACTTTGCATATTAACCAGTAGTAGGTGAATTTTTGGTGCTTTCAGTGCCCCAAACCTCTCTATACTTGGTTAGGCTGCTTTGGTTGCTTGCTGGTGGCACCAAAAGAATATTTAAATATACAGAAGTCAGAACTGGGGTTCTTCCAGTCCATTGCATATTTTCCAAAGTTAAATATGTGTTGCACGCTGCTGATCCCCAGTTTGGCCAACCTCAGTGGTCACTTGGTCCTGGTTGTTGAGGAACCAGCACTGGTGGGAGCTGGTGATTGATGGCCAACCCCGGACTTGAAGTGACCATCAGTTAATTTTCCCAGTGGGGCCTCCCGCTCACTGGGGATTTGGTGGCACCAAGGGGACCTGTACCATCAGGGCTCCCTCAACTGAAGATGGACCACCTGGAAAGAGGTCAGATGTTCAGCCGCGCTTCACCATGCACCCCTCTCACACTTCTGTTGGGGAAAGCACCTTCCTTGTCAGGATGAAAAGACCATCACCAACAGGAGCTTAGGAGTGGGGATGCAACACTGACAAGTGCTGGGCGTGCATCCTCAGGCCAAGTGGGCTGATTCTGGAAGCCCATTCCTGATTTGCACTCACCATTTGTGTTTCCCTCAAGGGGCCTGGAGTTTATCCGGGCTAATCTTCTTGGGCTTGAGGTAACCCGCCCCAGGAAGCCCTCATCATGGCAGCCTTCCGCTGTGGGGCTCCTCTTCAGGGAGGGGCCCTTCTATAGTGGGGGATAATGTAACAATTAATTTCATCTCAATCATACATTCTGACTCAGATTCAGATTTTCTAAATCTGAGTTTGATTACTTTTAGAATTTTTTTGGCTCAGTCGTTTCAGGAGCTGGGTTGTGCCTCACCTGATTTGTATATTAGGTTTGTGCAAGCCTAATCAAGGACTCAGGTGAGGCCCCTGAGGGCGGCATTTATAAGGCGTGCCGCCCATTCCAAAGTTCACTTTGTAATTTTCACCCTGGCATTCCCTACATGGGAGCATTAGTGGTGGCTCCCCAGAAAAAGCTCTGGTCTGCGGGCCCTTTTTATCTCCAGAATTAAAAAAATAAAGGTTGTCTTATGGTTAGCATACCTGCTTAACTATTGGTCTTTTTGAATATTGTTTAAAGGAGATTTTTCATAGTGGGTCAGACCAACCACTATTCAAACCTTGCAGACCAAATTGTAGTAAACAATGTTTGGCGCTGTCAGTGCCCCAAACCTCTCCATACTCAGTTAGGCTACTTTGGTTACTTGTCGGTGCACCAAAGAATTATTTATTTTATGGCGGTCAAAAACTTGGGGTTTTTGATCACAACAATATCCCAGTCAATATGAGGCCCAAGTGGCCACATTGCAGATGCCGCAGGGGTTCAGCAAAAAAAAATTAAACTAAAAAAATAAATTGGAGTACAGGAAGATTTTAATGGATTTTTAATTAAGAGAGCCAACTATCAATTTTCTCAGTGTGTTATGACTGCTTAAATAGCTGATTAATTGGAATAGTAGCTTAGGAAAGCACATGATTGGGACACTCAATATTCGACTTAACAACTTTTCTTTCTCATTGCAAACACTTTTGCAACCTATTCAATTTAAGACTAAATTTAGTTTGATAATCTCAAAGAGGAGATTAGTCTGCGCCCATGTCTGGGAGCAGTTGGGCAAGCAAGGCAAGAGGAGCAGGCGGAAGGCCCGCGGCCTCTAACATTCAAAAATGCCCCGGAGAATCTGGCGGAATAGACAAAAATCTCAAAAAACTGGTGGTCACAATTTCCCCAGAGATACTGTGTGGCAAGCATGATGCAACCAGTACATCAACTTGCCACACTCCCAGCCACTTTCATCAGTGGAATTTGGAGTCTGTGTGTATCCGGACTCCAAAAAACGGCCTTGTGGGAAAAATTTTGTGAAGATGTACACAAAATTTTCCCAACCGCGGTATACGTTGCACCTCACTCCATGTCATGTGGTTGGATGGACCTAGGTTTCGAAAGCAAAATAGCAGCAGACAAGGCTGCAGCAGTGCACATAGTGGTCGACCTCCCCGAAGGGCAATGGGTCATTGAAACCAAATGCACCAGATGGACAAAATCAAACCAAATTTTCCTCACGTTTGACTTTTTGCCTACTACTGTAAAACGTGACATTTTGGAGCAACACCTGAAAGATGGTCTTGCCATATATGGCGAAATACAATCTTTCAAAATGCAACGTTTCACGCTAATGCCACACCTGTGCAACAGCAAAGCCATCGCAGTTCTGACCCCAACTGAGGAGATCGTGAAGGACCTAACCCAGATCCTGCACTCCACCTTTATTGACATCGCAGGGCATACCACCCACCCATTCCGGGTAACCGTGGACAGCGCGCCCCCCATTTGCACCCACTATGACGCGTTTGGCCATAAGGCGCATGCATGCCCCATCAAGGAGGGCAACACATTCCAAGAGCACCCCTCAGTGGCCATGGCCAGCGGAGAGGTGCACTACAAACCAACCGTAAGCACCAAGGAGGCTTTCCCATGGGGAGTACAAGGCTGCTACCTATTGGTAAAGCCCATCTCCCCACAGGAGCAGAAGAAGGCCAAGCAGGCCCATAGGGCCGCGGCCAAGGAAGTGGCCAAGGCCACCACCGCCATCCCACACTCACAACGCCAGGAGGACATGGAGACCTTCATGGCAGAAGTGACTCGGGAATCCATCACCCAATCAGATTGGAAGGCCCATGCTGAGCGGGCCACTCAATCTGAGGATCTGATGGGAGATTCAATCTCACCCAATTGCTGCACCCAAGCTCTGGTCAAAACTGACTTGGGACCTATCCCAACTGAAAATTTTTTTGCACACTTGACGGTGCACCAAACTTATCTGCACCGCAAAAAATTCATCTGACGTCGGGAAAACAAAAAGCGAAGGCCAAAGCCAATGCAACTCTTTCCGCAAAAATTAACAAAAACCCCGATAGCGTTGCTGCTAACACCCGCGCTGCTGTGAAAGCCCGTGGGGACCTTGAAGAGGCTGGTGGGCCTGGGGGCCCACCCCCTCACACCTAAGGTGCGATGGGGGAAACCTTCACTCTAGGGATGCTGAATATCGCCGGACTCAAGGCCTCCCCATCCCCGGCTAGGAAACTGAGTTTTTTACAACACAATTTACCCGTGGATATCCTGGCCATCCAGGAGTCCCACTGTCCATTAGGTTCTGAGGAAGCTTGGAAAACAATGATCCTCCCATCCCTATCCTTTTGGTTGAAGCACTGTGGGGTGCTAATTCAGAAAAACAATTTTTTCAAATTCACATCCTCAGAAACATTCCTAAATGGCCGAGTGCTTGTCATCACCTTCTCATGGGCCGATGTTGCACATGCAATCGTCAACATCTATGCCCCAAATGGTGCACATGAGCATCGGGAATTTTTCTCATCAGTCAAATCCCTCCCGCTACCCCCTGATTCTTTCCTAGTTGGCGACATGAACTGTTAGCTAACCTCACCAATGGACCGGTGGCCGCCCTCACCCCAAGCCTCACAGGGTCACATAGAACTACGCGTTCTAAAAGCCACCCTTGGGTTAATGGATGCGCTGCTGCGACATGCCCCACTGCTCAAAAACATGACATGTCCCCACGTCCACAATGGCCAATTAAGGTCCATGACCCGCATTGACCTTATTCTAATGCTGGCGAAATTCCAACCCCACATCTCCCACTTCAAAACAACGAAAATGGAATTCTCCGACCACCAACTGGTTTTGATAACATACCACTTACCCATCACAGTTGCAAAGGCCCCACATTGGTGCAAAATCCGCCCCCCGAGCTTGCGTCGCCAGGATTTTCCATGTGGGTGGAAGAGGCAACTTTGGTGAAATCGTTTGTTGCACCAATTTGCATGGACCCCATTTCCACATGGGCAACTTTCAAAGAGGACACCATCCACCACTATCGCCATCTCTCCTCCAGACGCTCATGAGCCACATAGGCGGTTATCTCGTGCACTCTGGCGGAATTGGCCCACTTGGAGTCCAATATCCCAGCCACAGGATACAGCCCTGCATGGGGCTGGAAGTGGGCGGAGGCAGCTGCCCACCTCAACGCACTCAAAAGGCAACACAAACATTGGGTTTGTGTCCAATACAGGGCTACATGCATCACTAAAGGCGACAAGTGCACTGCATACTTCTCTAAAAAATTTTTTGCACCACGCCAGAGTGTGGCCTGCACACAGGTGCGAAGATTGGATAATTCCATTGTGGACACACTGGCTGAAGTGGCAATCAAAACACAAAAATATTACTCCGAGTTATACCGAGCTGAACCAATTCAGCCAGCTGAAATGCCAGAATTTCTCGACCAAGCTCATATCCGCACCATTTTCCAATACCTGGAAATAATGAATTTAATTACTCCGAACAAATTATGGACAGCCTTTCGCGGTGCGCCAAACCAAAAATGCCCAGGCCCAGATGGCATTCCATATGAGTTCTACAAAAAATATTTCAAGTATATCCCCATTGCTGCTAGCCTCACTTAACCAAAGCCTGTTGGAAACGCGCCTCCTACCAGGAGGACATGAGGCCTTTACTGTCACACTCTTCAAGAAAGGGGATAAGCTTGACTTAGCCAACTGGTGCCACATTTCTCTAACAAACACAGACATCAAAATTTAACAAAAATCATGGCTAACCGTTTAGGGACTATAGCATCTTCCACCATCTCCCCAGAACAATTCAGTTTCATCCCCAGAAGGTTGATTTGGGATAACGTGCACTCTGTGGCTAATGTATGTCAGTCCACAGCCTCTGGGGCAATTGTATTCTTGGACCAACAAAAGGCCTATGATAGAGTAAACTGGGAATACCTTAGGGCCTGCCTCCATCAATTCCACCTACCCCCCCGCTTCATAAACTGGGTGATGCTACTCACGGAATCTGCGACAATGGCAGTGCGTGGCCCAGGCTTCCTAACGGAAGTAGTCCGCCCTCAAAGGGGCCTGCGACAAGGGGACCCCCTCAGCCCACTCTTATACAACTTCAGCCTTGACCCACTACTGCGAAAGGTGAATGCCCAACTCACTGGGGTCCATGTGCCAGGCCAAACCCCAGTCAAGATGATGGCATTTGCAGATGATTGCGTGGTGGGGGTGTCTAATAACAAAGATGTACGCGCGCTTGAAGCCCTCATCCAGGAATATTCCTGGGTAAGCAACGCGGCACTGAACGCCTCCAAAACTGAAATCATCCTCCTTGGTCGGTTTCAGAACGCTGGGACCCAGCAATTAGTTCCCAACCAGGCCCATCTGCTCGCCCACGTCCACGCCTTACTAACTCAATACACACCGCTACACTGGTGCTCCCCTTCGTGCCAAGTCCTATCATAGGACTGGTGCGCCATCTGAGCGTGTGGATGGAGGCAGGCGGATATGCGTCAGCAGTAATGGAGTGCCATATACTGGACAACGTGACGAAGCAAATCGCCTCTCTCAGAGCCCACCCTACTACCCTCACTGGCAGGGTTGTTCTTGCCAACTCTATGCTCCTATCCAAAGTCTGGTTTGGAGCCCACGCCATCCCCTTCTCCCCAAACTTCTTTAAATCCCTGTATGCTTTGCTGCAAGGATGGCTTTGGTCAGGCCGCCCTCCACCAGTACGGCTAGAGGTCATGTTTGGCCCTCATCATCAAGGTGACATGGGCCTGCTTGACTTCAAAGCCCATGCTGCCAAGATCCTGGGCACCTGGATCGCGGCCGTCACCGCTCCTACACTCCCATCCCAACACTGGTCCTGTGCAGCCTGCTCCAACTTCTCCCGAGCCTTGGGCCTCAACAACCCATCAAACCCCCACTCCCTGATGAAATACCTCGCATCACACACATCGGCCACAGGTCCTCACGGGACTAAAACCCACTACAAACGAATCCTACTCTCCATGCGAAGCGCAGAGTGGAGAATTCATATTAGTGGACATACAACCTGAAGAGGCCGCCCCTCTCCTCAGTTCACACAAGAGGTACAGGGGCTACCCATCCATGATGGCGTGATCCCATTCGACCCCAAGTCCTATCCAGGGTGGACTACCTGGACATGATGGGCATCCCTTATTCCACTGAGACCCAAAAGACTATCTGGAGATACGCACACCATCCTCTTTTGCAGCCTCAAGTCCGCTCCCATGTGTGGCGCTGCCTGAGGCGGGTGTATCATACAGCTAAGCGCTCTAACGCTTTACATTCATCCTGTGTCGTGTGTGGCCAGTATGGAACGATGTTCCACCGCCTGGAGAAGTGCCCCACCTCTAAAGTGATATGGCGCGAAGTCCAACGCCTGCTGGTCCAGGATCAAACGCATCCCTTCAGTCTGTCAAGAGATATGTTTGCTTCATCAATGGCCTCCCCCTTCCACCCTCCCTCCATACTCTGGTGGTTGCAATCGCCATGTGGACTATCCACATGATTGTATTGGATGCCATCGCTGGCTCCATCCCCACCCTCCCAGAAGCTGTCCACAGATTCCAGTCTCATTTGGTGGACCACTTTCAAGTGTGGATGTTTGGATATCTCCCACCGCGTCGCCAACAGCTGGTCTCCTCCTGGTTCCCAGTCTGGTTCATCAAATCAGACCCCTTCCTCCACACGTGCTCAATAGTGGCTACAGCCCCTTCACACGTTCCCTCCACCTCCCCATAAGTGGCGTTCCCGCTGGCAACAAGAGATAGCATCGCTTCTCTGGGGGTGCCTCCCCTGGTACTAAGTTTATCTTTCCTGAGTCATATTCGGAAGTGTCCATCCCATGGTCGGCCTTCCCCGCAATAAATTTAAAATTTAAAATTTAAATATTTGACTTAACCTGGAAAACTTTGAGCGAGGGAGGAAAAACGAACTTATTTGGAACTGATTTTGAAAATATAGGCGGTGGTCCAATTCATTGTCAGTTCATCTATGGACATCTGAATTATGGATTTACTGGTTTTCTGAAAACTTGAGCAATGGCATCTCATTTGAATGGCAACAAAACCTCAAGAAGCCACCCCATGTAGGGGTGGTCCTAAGAGGTCAGGAATGGGTTTATGACCCCAACCCACCCACACCTGGTTGCTCCAGTGTCTGTTTGACCAAGCAAGCTCCGTCAGACAAAGATTTTGATTCCTTTGGGGAAGATTCAGAACTGGCGGCAACTTTGAGAAATGGACTGGTGCCATTGGAAACTTTACCAAAGATTGACATTGTATTCTTTTTTGTCAAAAGTCCACACCCATCGCTTTAATGCCAAAGGTTTGGTGCTGTCAAGCCTTAATGCCGAAGGATTATTTCTGTCAGACAAACTTGACCCTTTCACCCATGTAATTGTCAATCCTCTGATAATTTGACACAAAGTCCCTTGATTCTCAGTACCAAATTATTTAAAGTTAATGCTGGAACAGGAGGTGGGATCCTCAAAGGGTAAGCTGTTACCTCCTGCTTGTTCGCCACATAGGCGAGGTCGCCCTGGGAGAAAAGAGTGGCAACTGGCCTATCAGACTTTTAGATGGGAAATGGAACGCCACCTGGTCCTAGTGGAGGGGACGCACCCCTGGACCTACACCAAGTACTTTGGCGCTCACTAGTGTTTTTGGAACAGATTTTCAATAATATAGTAGATACTAGAGTACTGAATCTCTTAGCCACTGTTAAAGATTTTAGGGGAAAGATAACCACAAAGAGTTTTTAAATAATTTTATTATTACTAATGGGGGTAAAGGTATCCCTTATTAGTACAATGCCAAAAGTAATTATGGTACTATGAGCCTCAAAATGAGAGGTTCAAGGAAGTTCAGAATAAGCAAAGGGTAAACTTTTCTTTCTCGTTGCAAACACTTTTGCAACCCATTCAATTCAAGACTAAATCCAGGTTGATAATCTCATAGAGGGGATTAGTCTGCGCCCATGTCTGGGAGCAGTTGGGCAAGCAAGGCAAGAGGAGCAGGCGGAAGGCCCGCGGCCTCTAACGTTCGAAAACGCCCTGGAGAATCTGGCGGAATAGAAAAAAATTTAAAAAAACTGGCAGTCACAATTTCCCCGGAGATACTCGTGTGGCAAGCATGATGCAACCAGTACATCAATACGCCACATTCCCAGCCACTTTCGTCGGTGGAATTCAGAGTCCGTGTGTATCTGGACATCCAAAAAACGGCCCTATGGGAAAAATTTTGTGAAGATGTACACAAAATTTTCCCGACCGCGGTGTACGTTGCACCACACTCCATGTTGCGCGGTTGGCTGGACCTAGGTTTTGAAAGCAAAATAGCAGCAGATGAGGCTGCAGTGGTGCGCGTAGTGGTTGACCTCCCCGAAGGGCAACAGGTCGTCAAAACTAAATGCACCAGATGGATAAAATCGAACCAAATTTTCCTCACGTTTGACTTTTTGCCTACTATGGTAAAACGTGATATTTTGGAGCAACACCTGAAAGATGGTCTCGCCATATATGGCGAAATACAATTTTTCAAAATGCAACATTTCACGCTGATGCCACACCTGTGCACTGGCAAAGCCATCGCAGTTCTGACCCCATCTGAGGAGATTGTGAAGGACATAACCCAGATCCCACACTCCACCTTTATTGACATCGCAGGGCACACCACCCACCCATTCTGGGTAACCGTGGACAGCGCGCCCCCCATTTGCACCCACTGTGACGCGTTTGGCCATAAGGCACACGCGTGCCCCATTAAAGAGGGCGTTACATTCCAAGAGCACCCCTCGGCGGCCATGGCCAGTGGAGAGGCGCACTATGAACCAACCGCAAGCACCAAAGAGGCCTTCCCGTGGGGAGCACAAGGCTGCTACCTATTGGTAAAGCCCATCTCCCCGCAGGAGCAGAAGAAGGACAAGCAGGCCCATAGGACTGCAGCCAAGGAAGCGGCCAAGGTCACCACCACCATCCCACACTCACAACGCCAGGAGGACATGGAGACCTTTGCGGCGGAAGCAACTCAGGAATCCATCACCCAATCAGATTGGGAGGCCCAAGCTGAATGGGCCACTCAATTTGAGGATCTGATGGGAGATTTGATCTCACCCAATCGCTGCACCCAAGCCCCAGTTGAAACTGACTTGGGACCTATCCCAACCGAAAAAATTTTTTTTGCCCCACTCGACGGTGCACCAAACTTATCCGCACCACAAAAAATTCGTCTGACGTCAGGAAAACAAAAAGCGAAGGCCAAAGCCAACGTGATTCTTTCCGCAAAAATTAACAAAAACCCGATAGCGTTGCTGCTAATACCCGCGCTGCTGTGAAAGCCCGTGGGGACCTTGAAGAGGCTGGTGGGCCTGGGGGCCCACCCCTCACACCTAAGGTGCGATGGGGGAAACCTTCACTCTAGGGATGCTGAATATCACCGGACTCAAGGCCTCCCCATCCCAGGCTAGAAAACTGAGTTTTTTACAACACAATTTACCCGTGGATATCCTGGCCATCCAGGAGTCCCACTGTCCATTAAGTTCTGAGGAAGCTTGGAAAACAATGATCCTCCCATCCCTATCCTTTTGGTTGAAGCACTGTGGGGTGCTAATTCAGAAAAACAATTTTTTTCAAATTTACATCTTCAGAAACATTCCTAAATGACCAAGTGCTCGTTGTCACCTTCTCTTGGGCCGATGTTGCACACACAATTGTCAACATTTACGCCCCAAATGGTGCACAAGAGCGTCAGGAAATTTTCTCGTCAGTCAAATCCCTCCCGCTACCCCCAATTCTTTCCTAATCGGCGACATGAACTGTTGGCTAACCTCACCAATGGACTGGTGGCTGCCCTCACCCCACGCCCCACAGGGTCACATAGAACTACGCGTTCTAAAAGCCACCCTTGAGTTAATGGATGCGCTGCCATGACATGCCCCACTGCTCAAAAACATGACACATCCCCACATCCACAACGGCCAATTAAGGTCCATGACCCGTATTGACCTTATTCTAGCGCTGGCAAAATTCCAACCCCATATCTCCCACTTCAAAACAACGAAAATGGAATTCTTCAACCACCGACTGGTCTTGATAACATACCACTTACCCGTCACAGTTGCAAAGGCCCCACATTGGTGCAAAATCTGCCCCCCAGAGCTTGCGTCGCCAGGATTTTCCACGTGGGTGGAAGAGGCAACTTTGGCAAAATTGTTTGTTGCACCGTTTTGCGCGGACCCCATTTCCACATGGGCAACTTTCAAAAAAGACACCATCCGCCACTATCGCCATCTCTCATCCAGACACTCATGAGCCACATTGGCGGTTATATCGCGCGCGCTGGCAGAATTGGCCCACTTGGAGTCCAACATTCCAGCCTCAGGATATAGCCCTGCATGGGGCCAGAAGTGGGCGGAGGCAGCAGCCCACCTCAACGCACTTGAAAGGCAACACAAACATCGGGTTTGTGTCCAATACAGGGCCACACACATCACTAAAGGTGACAAGTGCACCGCATACTTCTTCAAAAAATTTTTTGCACCACGCCAGAGCGTGGCCTGCACACAGGTGCAAAGATCGAATAATTCTATTGTGGACACACCGGCCAAAGTGGCAATCGAAAATGCAAAGATATTACTCCGAGTTATACCGAGCCGAACCAATTCAGCCAGCTGAAATGGCAGAATTTCTTGACAGAGCTCATATCTGAACCATTTTCTGATACCCAGAAATAATGAATTTAATTACTCTGAACGAATTATGGACTACCATTTGCGGTGCGCCAAACCAAAAATGCCCAGGCCCAGATGGCATTCCATATGAGTTCTACAAAAAATATTTTAAATATATATCCCCATTGCTGCTAGCCTCACTCAACCAAAGCCTGTTGGAAACATGCCTCCTACCATGAGGACATGAGGCTTTTACAGTCACACTCTTCAAGAAAGGGGATAGGCTAGACTTAGCCAACTGGCGCCCCATTTCTCTAACAAACACAGACACCAAAATTTTAACAAAAATCATGGCTAACCGTTTAGGGACTGTAGCATCTGCCACCATCTCTCCAGAACAATTTGGTTTCATCCCCAGAAGGTCAATTTGGGATAACGTGCACTCTGTGGCTAATGTGTGTCAGTCCGCAGCCTCTGGGGCACTTGTATTCTTGGACCAACAAAAGGCCTATGATAGAGTAAACTGGGAATACCTTAGGGCCTGCCTCCAACAATTCCGCCTACCTCCCCGCTTCATTAACTGGGTGATGCTGCTCACGGAATCTGCAACAATGGCTGTGCGCGGCCCAGGTTTCCTAACGGATGTAGTCCATCCTCAAAGGGGCCTGCGACAAGGGAACCCCCTGAGCCCACTCTTATACAACTTCAGCCTTGACCCACTACTGCAAAATGTGAATGCCCAACTTACTGGGGTCCATGTGCCAGGCCAAACCCCAGTCAAGATGATGGCATTTGCAGATGATTGCGGGTGGGGGTGTCTAATAATAAAGATGCACGCGCGCTTGAAGCCCTCATCCAGGAATATTCCTGGGTAAACAACGCAGCACTGAACGCCTCCAAAACCGAAATCATCCTCCTTGGTCAGTTTAAGAACTGCTGGGCCCCAGCAAGTAGTTTCCAACCCAGCCCTGCTCGCCCAAGTCCACGCCTTACTAACTCAAAACACACTGCTCCACTGGTGCTCCCCTTTGTGCCGCGACCTACCATAGGACTGGTACGCCATCTGGGCGTGTGGTTGGAGGCAGGATGATACGAGTCAGCAGTAATGGAGGGCCATATACTGGACAACGTGACGAAGCGAATCGCCTCTCTCAGAGCCCACCCTACTACCCTCACTGGCAGGGTTGTTCTTGCCAACTCTATGCTCCTATCCAAAGTCTGGTTTGGAGCCCACGCCATCCCCTTCTCCCCAAGCTTCTTCGAATCCCTGTATGCTTTGCTACAAGGTTGGCTTTGGTCAGGCCGCCCTCCACCAGTACGGCTAGAGGTCATGTTTGGCCCTCATCATCATGGTGGCACGGGCCTACTTGACTTCAAAGCCCATGCCGCCAAGATCCTAGGCACCTGGATTGCGGCCGTCACTGCTCCTACACTCCCATCCCAACACTGGTCCCGCGCAGCCCGCTCCAACTTCTCCCGAGCCTTGGGCCTCAACAACCCATCAAACCCCCACTCCCTGATGAAATACCTTGCATCACACACATCAGCCACAGGTCCTCACGGGAAAAAAACCTACTACAAACGAATCCTACTCTTATGCGAAGCGCAGAGTGGAGAATTCGTATTAGTGGACATACAACCCAAAGAGGCCGCCCCTCTCCTCAGTTCACACAAGAGGTACAGGGGCTACCCATCCATGATGGCGTGATCCCCATTCGACCCCAAGTCCTATCCACGGTGGACTACCTGGACATGATGGACATCCCTTATTCCACTGAGACCCAAAAGACTATCTGGAAATACGCACACCATCCTCTGTTGCAGCCTCAAGTCCGTTCCCATGTGTGGCGCTGCCTGAGGCGGGTGTATCGGTCAGCTGAGCGCTCTAACGCTTTACACTCATCCTGTGTCGTGTGTGGCCAGTATGGAACGCTGTTTCACCGCCTGGAGAAGTGCCCCACCTCTAAAGTAATATGGCGCGAAGTCCAACGTCTGCTAGGCCAGGATCAAACACATCCCTTCAGTCTGTCAAGAGATATGTTTGCTTCATCAATGGCCTCCCCCCTCCCACCCTCCCTTCGTGCTCTGGTGGTTGCAATCGCCATGTGGACTATCCACACGATTGTCTTGGATGCCATCGCCGGATCCTTCCCCACCCTCCCTGAAGCTGTCCACAGATTCCGGTCTCATTTGGTGGATCACTTTCAAGCGTGGATGTTTGGATATCTCCCACCACATCGCCGGCAGCTGGTCTCCTCCTGGTTCCCAGTCTGGTTCATCAAATCAGACCCCTTCCTCCACACGTGCTCAATAGTGGCTACGCCCCCTACACACGTTCCCTCCCCCTTCCCATAAGTGGTTTTACCGCTGGCAACAAGAGATAGCATCGCTTCTCTGGGGTGCCTCACCTGATACTGAGTTTTGTCTCGTCTGAGTCATATTCAGAAGTGTCCATCCCATGGTCGGCCTTCCCCGCAATAAATTAAATTAAAGAATAAGCAAAGGGTTGCTCAATTTGTTAAATAACAATTCAGCCTATAAGTACTCTAAAAATCTTTTTGCCACAATAAACCTTTGTTTCTGGGTGTTGGGTTGACATAATTGTGACAGATCCATGTGGTAATGCTTTAAAGTATTTAACCCAATCATGACTCCTTAAGAGATTTCATCTCAGCAAATTGCCAGATGTCATAGTAGGTGATTGGTAGATAAAATATATATTCTCCTACTGAACATCTACCTGGTCTATAAAAGGGTATTTTCTTAGGAAGTTTCATTAAATTAAAGCTGATGCATGCGCGAACTTCCAAGTCAGTTTTTTATTCCTTTGAGGGCTCAAAGTAAACTCATCAGCTTTATTAAAGTTGTTTGGTGGAATACTAGGAGTGCTGTCCTTACTCCAATTGAGATGATTACGTTAATGTTAGGAGCAGAACTTTAATGATTACTAACTTATTTTGCACCAATATATTCTTTTTAACTAGTCATATATCTAATTGTATGACCTAGGATTTGGGAAAGGGAGTAGGTCAGTAGAGGCCACATGTCAAACAGCAAGAATCAGCAGATGATTATCTTTTTTATGCTATTCACTAGGTCAGGGATCTGGTAAGAGGAAAAGCCTCAGGGTTTGAGCCCTTTATAGACCTGAAAGAGTGCATATTTCTGCCTAATTTTATGGCAGATGAAGCAGGCCTTATAACAATTTAAAAACCAACAATCACTGTTCCTACTTTACGCATTACAAGGAGAGACTAAGACTTAGAGTGAACATTACTTTATTAAAACTATCACTTGGGAGCTAATTCCTTTGCTGTTAATCATCCTTTCTTTGGTCACCGTTGGTAATGAGATGATGCGCGTGTCACCATACCTAGTCCCAATCAAGCCTTGATAAGTTGACTCTCAATCCAGTGAAAATGAAACCTTACCCTGAAGGCATCAGTATGAGGTCTAATTAGGAAGCATCAGGCGCATGAGAATTAATGAATACGCCTTTTGTAATCCCTTTCCGACTTCCTGAACCTTAAGAGGCACAACCACCACTTCAGTCATCAGTATCATGCGGAATAACGAGGGCGCTAACCAGGCGTTTGACCTGGAAAGAAGTAAAAATATCCTGAATATGCTGAGCCATGAAGGACCCTGAGGCGCCAAGTCCTAAACGCCCCATAATTATTGACGCTTTCTAACTCTATTAGATAATTTATTTCGTCCCATCTTTACATATTCGACCTCTTCACTAGTTTGCATCTTTGGTCTCATTTTCAAACTTTGGAATCATTAAAGAAAATTGTTAGAAAAGTGGTGCTCACTACAGGGGCTCCAATATGTCCAAGTGAAAACGTTTATCACGAACAATGGAGAATAATAGCAGTCAAAAATAAACTTGTCAAGTGGTTATGAAGCATCACTTAATGGGTTAGCACCTCGTGATACATTGCACCATCCACGCAGCCCAAAAGCTTAGAGTTACAGGCCACATTCCATTATACTCTACCTTCTTGTGATGGTGATCAGTAGCAACTTCAATATGAGAACCCTAAAGAAATTATCCAACAATCATTAAATGGCATCTAGTCTGTGGGAGGCCACTCCAGTCACTCTTGTGATTCTTTGGTGTCTTCTACTAAGCAGGATTTATATACCTTGGCTCTACTGCCAGAGGAATGATTGACTTTGGAGACTGAGCTCTATTTCTAGTTAAGCTTTTATCTCGCCATCCTTCATCTTCTATAATTAGTCAGGTTGCACCACCATGAAGTCTCTCAACAACTAGGGCTTACCCAAACCTTACACTTCCATGTTGTTGATTTTAATATTTTGGCCTCCTCTTTCGTCCATGATAATTTAAAAACTATTGTTGATAGATGATGATTAATCAACAAGGCCTAAAGCCAATTTGTGGTGCTAGATAGTGGAATTTTAGCTACATTGGGGATCAGCTCTATCATAATGTACAACTCCATGTAGCTGCCTGGAATCTTCGCCTCAACCAAGTTAAGGACCTGGTGCAGAATCTTCAGCAGCATTACCAAGAGCTAGCTTCATATGAATTCGCCTCCAGATGTGAAGGTCTTGAGGGGACCAGAGGGCCAGAAGGTCCTCGTGGGTCTCAAGGGCCCTCTGGTCCCGAATACTACTCCTGGCAACCCTGACAACATCCCGAAAATTAACGTTTTGGCAGTCCTCACCGCCTTATGGAAGAAAATCCTTAATGTGGCCCAAGGGTGCAATCTTCAAGTGGATGAAATCCTTTTTGAACCTTGGATATCAAATGAGGCTTTATCTAATGAGGTGGATAAGCTTAAAGTCTTCAACAAACTCAATAAGAATTGTTTCTCTCAGCTTGAGCAACCTGTTAAGGATATGACACCTCATTGAACAACCTATAAAACCAGCCTCTTCTTCAACGTGCTGAAATACAAGCATTAAAAAATCAGGGTGCGCACAAGTCCTCCATTACCTCACTAAACCAAAATTGGTATGATACCAAGAGAACCTTGAATGTTTAATATGACAGGTGAATCAGCGTTTCCTCACGACTACATGGAAGCCAAAATTTTTGAGCTTGCCCTAATTTCTGGTGCCAAAACCCTTTCCACTCCTATTGTAAATAATTTTAAGCTTAGTTGAGGAGAAGTTTACCCCTGGCCAGGAAAGTATTTCCTCCTTCCTATATGCAAATTAGAGTTTCTTGGAAGAGTCTACCAACAGTCAAAAGGTGAAGCATATCAACTCCTGTCTGAATAGCACCAATTAGGAGATTATGAATCCCATTTATAGGAATGCCAGACGTGGGAACAGGTCCGTACCATCCAAATCCAAGAATTTGGAAGCAATCAAACCCTGGCCAATCAAAAGTAAGAGTTCATGGGTATTTGCTTGATTAAAGGGGAAAGCCCTGTGGAGTTCTACAGCTGCTTCTACGCACAAGCACAGCCCTTAGTAACCATAAACTCCATTACCTTGCACAACACCACAACCACTATAATCTCCACATTGGGGTCTTATCCTGAGGTTCAGATGTATATGATTAGCCAGAAGATGGTTTTACATGTTGTCAAGATTCTGATATGATTGGAAAATAATCCTGAAAAAGCTACGGCAGAATGAGGAGAATCAGCTAACCATGATACTAATTGCAATTATTCAAGCGCCTTGAGTTGAGGCAGCTTTGTGTTGGAAAAGGATTATTATTGGATCGCCAAAAATAGGTTAATATGGCGTTGTCAACATTTGATGATTATTGAGTATGATTGACTTGAACTATAGCAATAGAGAATTGAAAATACCATACTCTGCTGGAACCAATATGATATGGTGGAATTGAATAGCTAAGCTGAGGAAATGGTATTGTCCAAAGTCGCTGAGATATAAGTGAGATGGGAAGGTTGAAGAAAGGATTGTTAGTAGTTTAGAGTGAGCGGACAGCGAGTAAAAGCTGTAAATAATACATAAATGAAGTGTCATCCAGGCTCAATAACTCCATATCTTATTTTATTTTTAAGTGTGTCTGAGTACGAACGTTCTTCTTATCATCTGTACAATTGCTCAGTGGGTTTGACCCTGTGCAAAATTCCCCTGGTGTATCTCAATGATTCCGCCAAAATTTTAACAGTGGTTCTCACTACAAGGGGCTCATTGAACAATCCTCAATTACAACCAAAAAATCTCAATCTGCAATCATGGTCTTCACCAAAAGAGAATGGTTGAATGGTTGACAGGACCTAAATTGGCAGGTACTTCAATAGGGAAAATAAATATTATTAGCTTTCTTCCGCTCAGCATAACTTTATGAGCAAAATCACACAAATTAATAAAACAAATCTAAATCTCCCATTGTAGTTTTCTCTGATATCTTGGATTCTCTGCCAGCTGCTCCAGCGTGGGGCAGTGGCAAAACTCCCCCACCATTTTCCATCCAGCAGGAAAATGCGCTAGGACTGGTTCACCCAGTCATTCCAAAACCATAGGATGATTCGTTCCTCCCAAGGACCTTGACGCCCAACTTGCTTGTACCCAAGTGGTACCTCGCTGCCCCCTAGTGCTCCCCTGGAGCAACATGCGCTACAGCCTAAGGGTCAAATATGGGAAACTCTTCCCATACCATGACCAAGCCATTATCAAAATGGCACAGGTGGTGATGACACCCGCCAGATCTATAGATTTCCGCCCCTACAAGGGGTATTTCAACCTTGGCTTCACCTGTGAAGCTGGTGATGCCACTTCGGCAACTGTGCCCATGGTATTCCAGGGCACCCCTCTCCCCACAACTTGGACCCAGCTCCCAGCAGACACCACTTTGGTGGTTCAGTTTGCTAGTTTGCCCACCCACCTCCCCCTGAAGTGCTCCACCAGGAGCTGATGGATGGTTTGGCAGCCTATGGCTCCAACCCCATCTTACAATTTGTGGTCCCAAATGGGGACACACGACTCACTGGGCCTTGGGAATATGCCATGACCATCCCTGAATTTAATAAAATCGCTTTGTCAATTCACCCTCAGGCTGTTATTCCTTCAGCGTCCGACCATCCATTTTGGGCCCATGTCAAGGGCGGGCAGATGATCTGTCCATCATGTTTTGAGTTGGACCACTCAAAATGCAAGTGCCCCTCCTTAACCACTTCTGACAGATCGGATGACTCATCCATAGACCTCCAATCCGCTGCCCACCCTGTACAAGTTCAGTATGGGGCACAATCCTACCTCCCTCACTCCAAAAACTGGAAGCTGCAGCTGCACCTACAGTCACCAATCAGCCTCCTCCTCGCCCCAACGACACAAATAATTCCTCCAATCAAGCATCAGATTGGATCCTAGTTTGCTCCCATGCTTACTCAAATGATTCAATCAAACCTCAATTGTATGCTGATTCCCTAATCCAATTCAACCAAAATCCCTGGAAGTTATTAGCTGAAATTGATGAATCAGGTAAGCTCATTGAAGAACCATCCCAGAAAATTGAGCGGTTTGTTAATGTAGAACGGAATGCCAGATACCCCCTCAATTATATACCACACAGCCAAATGCCAGATCTTTTGCAGTTATCACCAGCTTGCAGTCAAAGCAGCTGTAACACCAAATCGTCATCTCCTTTGTAAAGCTGTCTCCAAATTAGTGGCGATGCTCACAGGAGGAATTCCACCTCCTGTTAGCCCCTCAACCCTCACTCAAAAAGTAAAATCACAGTGAACCAGCTACACAAAAACGTTAATGATACTATCTAGAACGTGGCAACTATTACACAGAACCCAAAAAAATAAATTACCCAAACCAACATTGACACGTTTGTTAAACTCCCAGATGCCCTCATCAAAGCTAAAAGCTTTAACCAAATGTCTCAGTGCCATTTACCTAGCTGGCCATTTCCATGAAATTCCAATTACAAAAGATATTGAACCACATGCCGCAGATGCCTCAACGCCCTTACTGTCTGCCGCGACATGCACCCTACTATGGGAGGAAGAAGCTGCTGAAGTTGAGCCCTCCAACCCCCTCACCTTCCGCCATGGAGGGATAAGCAGTTTCCGCTGCCCACCTGGCTGGTTAATTTTTTGAAGCATTTTACTCAATCCGCTCATTAGGCCGTTTTGTTTGAACCAATTAGTTACGTTAGTTTTTAGTTTAGTTTTGGTTTTGGGAATGTCCGTCCCCTGGTCAGCTTACCTCAAATAAAAAAATATTATTAGCGGATGCTAATTTATTATGTATCATACTAAAATATCAGTGATTATGGACCAAAAATATCCCAAGTATATCCAAACCTTGGGATCCGCGGCCTAGCAATTCCACTTAGTAATATTTGACTATGATGACATGGGCCCAGGGGCTTTTTAGGTTAAGTCAAACTTAAAGTGATAGTCAACTTAATGACCCAGGCTCGTGGGCTTTGTTGATTTATGTCAAAATTAGCTTTTAATGTCAATCGAGGTTTCAATTAGATTAATTACTAATTAGTGGTAAAAATTTCCTTGGTATATGTTAACAATTGCTCAAGAGGAGTGATGGTTCAGCTTTTCAGATGCGTCAGAAAGGCTGTCTTGAGAAGTTTATGAGTTTAACACCAATCCTGAGGCTGTGTGTGATGCCCCAGAGTCAAAAGGATTGTAGACCCTCAGATGAACTAATTACATGTTCCTTTGGCTAAATGCTACTGAAAAATGAGTCATCATGGGTAGATGTGGTTAACATGAACCCTATAAATTTCCTCCAAGTTGATACTAATAAAACACAACCGTTTATATTTTACATGTTTTTAGTTTCATAAACAAGCTTTTTATATCTAATACTTTTCCATTGTATTAAGTTGAGAATTTACTTGAGATCAAAAGGGTCAGGGCAGCGAGCCATTGTCCAAGTAACGACAGAAGAATACAGCTTTGAAGTGCCATTTTTAAGGAGTTTATAGCTTGAATATTGCCACTATCTGGTATATTGTCTCCATACAATAAACATTTAAAACTCCAACTTATCCCAGAATAGGAACCAGCCCAATTGAAGTAGGCCCAAAATTCACAAGAATCATCCCAAACAGCTGCACTGTCTGAGACTGTGGAACCCAAACTTGTTGTGGACGCTGTGCCTAAAAATCAGAGGAACTTCTTTAGGAGTGCGAAAAAGTAATGAGTCAACTTGAAAGTGCAGCTTGTCAGCTAAGAATACTTGGACAACTGAACAGGCAGCTCGCCAATTGACTGGATAATGCTACTGAATGTCTATACTGCACAGAGTGACAAAAAACACCTACCTTTTACCTGACTTATCCCCATTGGGAAGTGGAAGAACAAGGGGTCTCTCAGGAAGGATCTTTTTACAAAAAAATTCGCGACTAGCTGAGCTACTTGAATCATAATGGCTGCTCAGAGGACAATTATGTTTTGAGTCAAAATAACGCCAGGTAAAGGCAGTCCTGACCGCTGAAGAGCCCTACATTACCCTGAGAGCAGCTGAGACCTCTCACTCAGATCCTCTTCATGATCCCAGTTATGGGCCACATATAAATCTTCAGAACAATTCTGAGGCTTGCAGTTATGAGCGGCAGGAGGAGGTCTGCATTGACAAGCTACGCCATTTGATCGCAATGGAAACATCTTCAGGTTCTTCAAACCATCTAAATTCACTGCAGAAGGAGCCTCTAATCAGAGGAAGGCTAAATTGCTGATATCCGCCTTCACGTAAGCAGCACCAACCAAGTTACCTTCTACCTTCCAAGCAGTTCTGTTACCACCATGAAGTGAAGAAACCATGTTGTAATTGTTTGGCGGTACTTCAAAGATGCCACAGCATAAGGATTAGTTCCTGACTATTGGGTTCCATTGTAATGAGGCCCTCACTGCATTGCGGATTTATATACATTAAAGCCCATGTGTTAATAGAATCAGGCGTTCTAGCTGAAGCTGACATATGCATTGAAATGACCTCATATGTGAATCCATTATATGAGCTTTAAAATATCATT
Organism: Massospora cicadina; assembly: GCA_022478985.1. Taxonomy (NCBI): domain Eukaryota; kingdom Fungi; phylum Entomophthoromycota; class Entomophthoromycetes; order Entomophthorales; family Entomophthoraceae; genus Massospora; species Massospora cicadina. The sequence continues at coordinate 100,018 of JAKSZP010005388.1, read as the reverse complement.
TCTCCAATTTTGGATGGCAATGTCCCCCTGATCAATTGTTCAGTTATTGAACCATATATCTGATAACTTCCCTTTTCCCAATACATAGTGGAAGCACACTGGCGCCATAGCTGGAACCTCTTATTTGGGATAATTTTTTCGTCCTGGCTAGATTCAGCCTAGTAACCCCCATCCTTCTTATAATCAGGTGCAGCCTCGGCTGGGTTACCCCCAGAAGTTTTTACTTCCGCTCTAGTCCTGCTTATGAAGATCATCAGCAGACTAACTACAAGACTTGACCTAACTACGCCCAATGTCAGCAATTTGTCCCACTGAACTGTCCCTGGTTATACCAAATGATAACAAAATTATTGCCTGGACTTCTTAAGAGAACTAAGGATCTGGACCATATGGAGTGAATTGTTTTGAATGTGGCCGGCCTGGTCAGCTTGCCCAAAGTTTCCACAATCATCAGGTCCACTGTTTACAGCAGGACCAATAATACCAGGAAAAAGATGGAGCGGAGTAGAGATAGGACTCTCTACCTACTATTCCAGCCCCAGACGTCCCACCTGAACCAATTGTAGTATTTCCAGCTAATGTCCCTCAGTATGATGATGAGATTTTATATCTGCAGCTAGTCAGAGGAGTAAACGTACTGACATGGGCATAAGCCCAGTCCGCAGTGGAAGAAGGACTTCAGGAGCAACCAAAGCCGCATGCCTGCCAAATTTTCAACCAAGCTTCTTTGGATAAGCTAGATTCCGCCGCTGATGGCCCTTCCCTGAAAGGTGTAAATGGTTCCCTACCAGTAGACGCTTTTGTCAAGGAGTACCCCAAAGTCAGTGAGGGATTTTGAGCTTCATTGGGAAATGAGACCCCTAAATTTTAGGTAATAAACAGTCATAGTTCTTCTTATTCTGAATGTACTTAATGTGACATTGCCTAGAAAAAACCCAGGTTCATGCTATAATAGATATGGGCGCTCCAGTCAATAATGTTTCCACCAAGTTAGTGGCAAAGCTGACACTAACACTTGATGTAGAACAACATATGGTGTATGGGACCACTGGAGCTGAAAACACTGTCTCTGAGGGAGCGTATAGTGCACTTCTGGTTGGTTTGTATCAATTGTCATGGTATCCCCAGCAATAGTGTTACTGAACAATAATAATGACCTGTTAATTGAAACAGCTTTCATAAGGCACTATGTGGCTGTTGTTGATATTATGGAATAGACTTTTGAATTTTTTTGGGCAGTAGATCCTAATTTATTTTACCTCCAGAGGAGTGATGAAGGATCCGGTGAACATGGGGTGTTATGATTCCAATATGACTAGACAATAAGCCCTAGGTCGTTATGGTGAATGGATGGAATCTGCCTAGATTCGATATGAGTAATGGTAATTCGAGCGCCTCAAATTGAGGTGATATTGGGTTATTGGGAAATCGTCTTTGATTAGGCAATAGGGAGATTAATGAATAAAGAATCAAAGGAACCAATGAGATATGGCAAATTAAATTACTAAGCCATAGAAGTGGTAGCATTGAAGGTGCTACAATATAGATGAGATGAGACGATTAAGAGGGGAGAGTTGTTAATAAGTTGAGAAGAGCAAAACAGCGAGGATCCGTTGTGTTTATTATTAAATAAAGAGTATAGTGGGAGTAAGTGCTCTATATTATTTTATTAAGTTTATTTTGTTGTTTTGAAGGGCAACTACTGTCATATTGTTGGTCCTATTGCTCAGTGGGACAAACCCTGTGCAAAAAATCCTCACAGCATAACTTAGCGATTCCGCCAATTTTATAACAGTGGTGCTCACTACAGGGGGCCCATTGATCAAATTATATATGATAAAAACTCAGTTGCCAGCTATGTCGCATCAACTTTTGTATTGACAAAATTCTACTCATTACTCTGGGTCAGTTGCCTATGCAGAATTAAACTGGCTTTGGACATTGTGCTAAAAACAAGATGAGCTGCTCCAGGAGGCTTGCTGCAATAAGATGCCCCATTCGATTGTGAAGGGAATATTCATGAGTTCTTTAAGTGATTTGAAATTGCAAAAGAAGGAGTCTTGGATTGACGAAGAGTAAAGCTGTTGGTTTCTACCTTAGATGTCAGAAGTGCTGATCAACTTGTCTGTTACCTTTCTGGCAGCTCCATTACATACCAAGAAGTCAAAGAAATGGTGCTGTGGTTGTTCAGTGGAACTGCAAATATGTCACAGTGGAAGGCCAAATTTTCGACCATCAAGTTTCAGCGGAATGAGACCCTAATCGCGTTTGTTGAGCAATTTATGTTTAAAGCTCATGTGCTAATTGGGTCTGAATTTTATCCAAATCAGACGTGTGTATTGCAATGACTTCTGCTGTAAAGCCATACCATGAGTTACATAACGTTATGGCCTCACTGTTGGATGAATATGTACCATTGCTTAAATTGTTCAGTTTTTGCACTGTATATCAGACAACTTCCCTCCACCTAATACCGAGTGGAATTATCCTGCTATAACTACCAAATCATCTTACTTGGGGAACTCAGCTAGTCCAGTTACCATTCCACAAAGATACCCGCAGCAGTTTAACGTCCACCCCATACCTATTTATTGTCACTGGCCCAACTATCGCCCTACCCCTGTTTCCACTTATCATGTCCTGCCCAACTTCAGACGCAGCTCGTTTTGCATTAATTGAGGATGTGGGACCTATGGGGTCAGCTGTTTCAAATGCAGTTGACAAGGGCACATGGCCTGATGGTGCCCCAATCAACAGATCTCTTGCGTACAGTCAGAACAGTACTGCCATGGAAAAGTCAGAGTGGAGTAGAGATGGGACTCTCTACCTCCGCTATATCAAACCCAAACGTCCCACCTAAACCCACCTTAGAATATTCAGTGGAAGCTCCCTTGCCCAATGAGTTCATATTATATCAGCAGCCAGTTGGAGGGGTGAATATTTTAACACGAGTGCAATCTGTGGTTATGGCAGGAGAGGGGTCGCAGTTGCAGGTTGAGCCGTATGCTTGCCAAATGTTTGACCAAGTTTCACCTGAAAAGTTGGACCCCTCCTCTGATGCACCTTTCTTGCAAGCGGTAAGCGTCGCTCTTCCAGTCAACACTATTATCAAACAATACCCTATAATTGGTGAAGGGATTGTGGGTTTTCTTGGAAACTGAGACGCCATAAATGTCCATGTCCTAAACAGCCAAGATTCATCTTATTCTGAATGTACTTACTGTGACCTGGTTGTAGCTAAAACCTGAGTCCATGCCATCACAGATACAGGCTCCCCATCAATATAGTCTCCACAAATTGGTGGACAAATTATCATCAAAACCGGACGTGGACCACCAGGTGGTATACAGAACTGCTGGAGCGGATAACATGATCTCTGCGGGAACATAAAGTGCGCTTCCGTTGTGGTCTGATTCTATTGTCATGGTAGACCCAGCTATAGTGATACCAAATAGCAATTACGATCTGCAAATTGGAACCGCCTTCTTGCGACACTATGGGGCTGTTATTGATATGACGGACAAGACTTTTAAAATATTGGGTCAGTGAATCCCAATTCACTTCACCTCTAGCGGAGTGCCAAATGATCCAGTGCATATAGGAAATATAAATCTAGCTTATAGCGATGGTTTAATCTCAGTGCACTACTATCATTTAAAAGCAAAACCTGGGCTCTTACAAATTTTTGAATATCAAGGGATGCCTCTCAGAGCTGCTGGACCTATATCTATTCCATCCAGGTATCAAGTTATAGTAAACACTGACTTGGTGATAGAAGTTCCAGATGGACTCTATGGGGAGGTTATTGGGCCATATCAGCAGTCATGTTTTGAGCCCCACGTGGCCCCAGGCATTATATTACCTGGACAGGAGGAGATCAAAGTCTTACTTGCAAGCCTACAAATGGTACCACTGCAAATCCGCCACCACCAAATAGTGGCATAAATGCACTTAATCCCCTTTGAGGAGGTTCATTTGGTCCTTGAGTTTGGGTCGCTGGAGGAATTTGGTTTGCCTTTTGAACCACAGCTCAACGTAATAGCTGTTGTACCACGCAATGAATTAATGGAGTTGTCTAAACCACAGAAGGATAGGGAAATCGCTTTATTTCAAAAATATAAGGATATTTTCGCTGTCAACGACCCTGATTTAGGATGAGCATGGGGGGTAGTTCATAAGGTGGACACTGGAGATCATCCTCCCATCTTGTCAAGGTCAATACACCTATCAAGAATGGCGGAAGGAGTAGTAACTGAGGAGATGGATAAGCTATTAGAGCAAGGGATGCTTAAGCCATCAAAGAGTCCATGGGCTTCTACTGTCCTTATTGTAAAAAAGGATGGAACTAACCGTGTAGTAATTGACTACTGAAAGCTCAACAGCATCACCAGAAAAGACTCATATCCCTTACCACAGATTGACGACGCCTTGGATTTGCTAGGGGGAACTCGTTATTTTTCAGCAATGAACCTGATCTCAGGCTACTGGAAAAACGAGTTGCCAGAGGCGGAACAGGAGAAATGCGCCATAATCACGTCCTAAGGACTTTTTCAAGCAGCCTGGATGCCGCAAGGGCTGTGTAACGCCCTGGCTACATTTCAAAGGGCGATGAACACTATTATTGGGGACCTAAAACTGTCATGCATCCTTGTATACCTCGACAACATTGATTTTTTCTCTTGAACCTACTCCAAACACCTCGACCATTTAGAAGCAGTATTCCACCGGCTCACTCAGGCAACATTAATATCAAACCTCGGAAATTCCATTTCTTTAAAGATCATCTAGAGTACCTAGGGTTTGTGGTTGATACCATGGGGCTGAGACCTCATCCAGCTAAGGTGGAAGCTATTTGAAAAATGACTCCACCCAACAACCGTGATATACAGGTATTCTTGGGGATGGTTGGCTATTACTGGCGCTTCATCCCCAACTTCAGCTGTATTGGGGGCCCACTATTCGAGTTATTAAAAAAGGATACCATTTTTGAATGGATGCAGCGGCAGCAACGCACTTTTGATATTCTTCAAATGGCACTGACCAGTATGCTGGTGTTGTGCTATCCCAATATTGAAAATGAGTTAATTGATCAGATGGATGCATCCCTTTCCGCTGTGAGGGGCAGCCCTATCCCAAAAAGATGAGGAAGGAGAAGAGAACCCCAAAGCATATTGCAGTCATAGCTTGAAAAGCCATGATCGCAATTATACTGTGACTGAGCAGGAGTGTTTAGCGATGATCTACTCCTATAAGAAATTTTGGGTATATTTGCATGGAGTGAAGTTCAAAGTCATGGATCATGCCTTGCTACGCTGATTACAAAACATTAAAGAACTGGAAGGGCGTCTGGCCTAATGGGCTCTCAAATTGCAGGCATACAATTTCAAAATTCTGCATCAACCCGGAGCAAAACACCAGAATGCCAATTGTTTATCAAGATTACTCACAATTGCAGTTACAGTGGATCTTAGTGATATCATGTTTGATCAGTTGCTTAGTGGCAAGTACGACGATGAACCACCCCCAGTCATCAAGGTATTGGACAGAATAAGGGCCAATATGTTCCAGAAAAATGGGGAATTGTATAAGTGGATAGGAGACACTACTGTGAATATCCCAAGACCTTCTGCCCACCCAACTATTATTATGAGTGCACACCGAGCGGTGGGACATGGTGGAGTATGTAAGACCATGGAATTATTGCAGCCTTAGTATAACTGGGAAAGCATGAACTTTGATGCACTTGATACTATCTCTTCCTGTCACCAGTTCCAAGTGGAAAAGCCATTCCGCCAGAAGACTTCATACTAATCTGAAGCCGCATTTCGCCTGGCACACCATTTCAATTAATGTTATGGGTCCCTTGCCAACAGGGGCAAACTGGTCCAAATACATCCTGGTTGCAATTGACCACTTAACCAGGTGGGTTGAAGCGCGACCAATATGCGATTTGGGGGTGCTAACAGTGGCCAAGTTTGTTATGGAGTGTATAATTCAGCGACACATTTGTCCTCAGTTCATCCTTACTGACAATGGAACGAACTTCACTTCACACATTATACCTAAGCTTCTTGAGCTGATGGCCATCCACGGGGTTCTAACAACTCTTTATTACCCCAATTCCAACGGAATGGTTAAATGGTTTAATGGGACCCTGGTAAACATACTCCGCAAGTTGGTAACTGATAGGCCCTCTGATTGGAGTACCCTTCTTTCTACCGCTGTGTTTGCACAAACATTAGCTACCATTCTGCCACGGGGAAAAGCCCATTCCAAATGCTTTATGGACGACGCCCTGCTCTGCCTGCCCTCCTATATGCCTGTGTAGAAGATACTGGCAGAATGGATCCACAAATCTATGTGACCATCCTAACAGATACGCTAATTAAATTTCAAACCAAAACGTACTCATTCAGCTTAGCTAAGAGATTCAAAAGCCATGCTGCTGATCAGGTATGGCGGAGTGGCCTAGCCCAAATTAAAGATGGAGACCTGGTCCTATTCCATGATCAACATGGGTTTGGCCGGAAACACAAGCTGGCCAGTATCTGGATCTGATCATTTGGAGTCATTGAGAAGACAGGTATAAATGCATACTCTATCAAGGACCTCGTTAACGGTTGGATCATCAACTGAGTGCATGAGATTTTCCTCTGGGAATACAAGCAATAGGAGCTTTATCGTCCAGTCAAGGAAGGGGCAATGTCTTGATTCTGATATGACTGGACTATAAGCCTTAAGTCATTATGGCAGAATGGATGGAATCCGCCTAGATTTAATATGAGTAATGATAATTTGAGCGTATCAAATTGAGGTGATATTGGGTTATTAGGAAATCGTCTTGGATTAGGCAATTGGGAGATTTATTGAATAAAGAATCAAAGGAACCAATGAGTTAGGGCAAATTAAATTACTAAGCCATAGAAGCGGTAGCATTGAAGGCGCTACAATATAGATGAAATGAGATAATTAATAGGGGAGAGTTATTAATAAGTTGAGAAGAGCAAAACAGCAAGGATGTGCTGTGTTTAATATATTAAATAAAGACTATAGTGGGAGCAAGTGCTCAATAGTATTTTATTAAGTTTATTTTGTTGTTTTGAAGGGCAATGATCGTCATATCGTTGGTCCTATTGCTCAGTGGGTCAAACCCTAAGCAAAAAACCCTCATGGCATATCTTAGCGAGTCCACCAATTTTATAACATGGGGCATATCAACTTGGCCTATAAAGATGAAGTTATTCTGGTTTGATACTATCAACTAAAGAGCAAAACATGGGCCCTCTCCAGCAGGTATATGATTTTTAAAGGGCTGCCTCTCAGAGTTTTTGGAGTTATATACATTCCCTTTGGACACCAAGTAATAGTAAACACTGAGTTAAAGGTGGAAGTGCTAGCAGGGCTTTATGGAGATATCATTGGTCCTTATCAGCAGTTGCGATTTGAGCCCCACATGGTTCCAGGAATTATTTTCCTGGGTCAGGGAAGATCAAGGTCTTGTTAGCGAATCTTCAGCACAAACCAATTCAAATCCGCTGACACCAATAATGGCGCTTTTATACTTACCCCAGTAGAGGGGGTCCTCCAGGTTCACAAATTCAGGTCACTGTATGAATTTGGTCTACCCTTTAAACCACAGCTCGGTGTAATGGCAGTAGTACTACGAGAAAACAAAGTCAGGTTATCAGAAGATCAGAAAGATCAGGAGATTGCTTTATTTAAAGAATATAAGGGATCTTTGCCATCACTGACCATAATTTAGGGTGCGCGCAGGGAGGGGTCCATAAAGTGGACTCTGGGAATCATTTCCCCATTAGATTTTGACTAGTCCACTGGTCTGGGGCAGCAAAGGAAGTAATAACTGAGGAGATCAAAAAGCTGCTCAAACAAGGGAAGCTCAAACAATCAAAGAGTACGTCAACTTCGCCTGTTCTGATTGTTAAAAAAAGGATGTCACCAATTGGGTAGTAACAGACTACCTGAAAATTAACAGCTTTACCAAAAAGGATACATATCCCTTGCCACGAAGTAACAATGCTTTGGATTGTTTGGGAGGAAATCGTTACTTCTCAGCAATGGATTTGATATCTGGTTATTGGCAAATCGAGTTTCCCAAGGCGGAACTGGAGAAATGAGCCATTATCACGTTCAAGGGGCTTTTCCAACTGACCCATATGCCTCAAGGGCTATGTAATGTCCCAGCTACCTTTCAGCGAGCCATGAACGCCATTCTCAGTGACCTGAAGCTGTTAAGTGTCCTTGTGTACCTTGACAATATTAATGTCTTTTTGCATACATTCTTCGAGCATCTTACCCACCCATAAGAGGTCTTCCACCTACTTGTGGAGGCTTTCATTAAAATTAAGCCCCATAAATGCCACTTCTTTAAGGACCAATTGGAGTACCTTGGGTTTATGGTGGATGAGACTGAGCTAAGGCCCCAACCAGCCAAGTTGGAGGCTATCTGGAAGATGACTATGCCAAACAGTAAGTATGATACACAAGTTTTTTGTGATGGTCTACTACTAATGCCGCTTTATAAATATTTTAGTCATATTAGAGGTCCGCTGTTTGAGTTATTGAAGAAGGATGCCCCATTTTGAATGGACGGGATGCCGCCAGTGCTCCTTTGGTACACTTCAAATGGTGCTAATCAGTGCGCCAGTGCTTTACTACCTTAAGTTTGATAAGGAGATTATTTTCATGATGGATGCATCCCTTTCCGACGTTGGGGTGAACCTATCCCAAAAGGATAATGAAGGGGAGGAGCACCCAGTGGCATACTGCACTTGAAGCCTGAATTTCCATGAATGTAATTACACCATGACTGATTGAGAGGGCTTTTTTTTTAGCAATAATATATGTACTGATTGAGAGGGCATATAATCAATTTAGGGTGTATTTGCATGGAGTAAAGTTTAAGGTCACAACAGATCATGCGTCGTTGCACTGGTTGCAGAAGTTCAAGGAGAATGAAGGGCATCTATCCCGATGAGCTCGCAAAATTCAGGATTTTTGACTCTGAGGTTCTCCACTGACCAGGAGCAAAACACCAGAACGCCAATTCTTTATTGAGATTGTCAACCATTGATGTTATGGTAGATCTCAGCAAATTTAAGTACAATAAAATTCTTAGCAGGAGTTACAATGATGTGTTAAACCAAGTCATCAAGGTGTTAGAAGAAATAAGGGCTAATAATTTCCAGAAGAAGTTGGTAAATTGTCAAGCGGATAGGGGACAATACAGTGAATATCCTAAGGCCTTCCGCCTGACCTAATAATATTATGAGCGCACACTGAGCCATTGGATTTGGTGGAGTATGTAAGAGCCTGGAATAGTTGCAACCTCAGTACTATTGGGAGAGCATGAACTTCGACGTGCTTAAAACTATTTCCTAATGCCACCTGTGCCATGTGGAAAACCCGTTTCACCATAAGACCTCATACTGGCTAGTGAAACCCCATTTTGCTTGGCATACGGTTCCCTTGATGTTGTTGGTCCAATTCAACAGGAGCTAACCGGTCTGAGTTCATTCTGGTGGTTATTGATCACTTGAACAGGTGAGTTGAAGCACGTGTGATACAGGATATTGGGGCGGTCACAGTGGCCAAGTTTGTAATGGAATGTATTATTTAGTAACATGGCTACCCTCAGTTCATCCTTACCAAAAATGTAACAAACTTTACTTTGCACACTTTACCAAAGTTTAATGAGCTGATAGCATTGATGTGGTTCTGATGGCCCCATTTTACCCTGAGTACAACAAAATGGTTGAATGAATTAATGGGACCTTGGTGAACATACTTCCTAGAATTTGTAAAAAATCGACCTTTTGATTGGAGTTCCTCTTTTTCACCACCATCTTTTCCTATAATATTAGCTACCATTCCGCCACTGAGAAAAGACACTTTCAATTAATAATGACAACACCTGGATCTTCCAGCATCGCTTTATTTGTGCACAGATAATACCTGTGGAATGAATACTCGCTGTTTTTTTGACTAACCTTGTGGATAAGGTGATCAAATTGCAAATCAAGGTGTACTCCTTCAGCTTAGCCAAGAAGATCAAGAATCAGGCTGCCAATCAGGTACAGAGTAGTGGGTTAGCTCAATTTAAAGAGTGGGACTTGGTTTTATTTCATGACAAACATGGGTTCAATTGGAGGCACAAATTGACCAGCATTTGGATTGGGCCTTTTGAAGTCATTTAGAAAACATGTGGTGACTTATACACTATTAAGGACCCTGAAAGCGGTCAGATCATTAAAAAAGTTCGTGTAAAGCTCCTCCAACCATATAAGCAATAGAAGCCTAATCATCTAGTCAAGGGGGTAATGCCAAGATTCTCCATGGCTGGACAATAAGCCTGAAAAAGCTATGGCGGATTGAGGTGAATCTGTTAACCCTGATGCTAGTTTTTAATTTTTCAAGCGTCTTGAGTTGAGGCGATTTTGAGTTGGAAAAGGGTTATTATTGGATCGCCTTTAAATAGGCCAATAAGGCGATGTCAACGTTTAATTAATATTGAGTATGATTGCCTTGAACTAAGGCGATAAAGAATTGAGAATACCATATTCTTCCAGAACCAGTGCAATACGTTGGAACAGAATATCTAAGCTGAGGATAGGTATTGTTCAAAGTCGCTGAGATATAATTGTGACGAGAATTTAGAAGGAAGGATTGTTAGTAGTTTTGAGAGAGCTGAACAATGAGTAACCACTGTAAATATTAAATAAATAAAATGTTGTCTGGGGCAACTGTTCCATATCTTATTGTATTTTTAAGTTTGTCAGAAGACGGAATTTATTCATATTGTATGTCTGATTGCTCAGTGGGTTCAACCCTGTGCAAAGGCCCCTGCATATCTCAACAATTTCGCTGAAATTATAACACATTCATTTGGGTAATCAAAAAAGTGTTTAACAAGATTCCTGAACTGACCCACATACTAAAGCTACCAAAATTGTTTTCCTCTAACCGTCCACAGGTCCATGTGATCAAAAACCAAAAGATTCCTTAACCTCAATACGCTTACCATAATGGTTTATGTCACAGCGCCAAGACATGCTAGACAGTACTCGCAGAGGAGGCGTGAAAAAGGTATCATCATAAAGGATGAGGCACTTCATTCTGAAGTCACCATCTCGCCTCCAGAACCATCAGTGACTTCTAATGAACCTGGAGCTATTGTTACTGAATCTGAAGTATCAGTACCAATGAATATAAAAAACTTGATAACTTTTACTCTCCTTCTGATGACTATCCCATATTCCTGTGCTACCTCTGCAGTTCGCTTGCTTGGTTACCCACGTTGCTGTTTGAGCTCATAAGTCCTGGTCCATGACATTGCCAACAGTGGTCCCCATGAATGTCATTTCATCCAAACTGCTAAAATGCTTCAAGATTGCTCCAGATTTGCACATTACACAGGAGTACGACATGGCTGAAAGTAGTGTACTAAGTCCATAGGGCCTATTCCTCCTTACCTATCTTTTTAAAAGATTTCCGTTAATACCTCTGCTGTTGCACTGGATACCCCAAGCTATGACCTTCTCCATGGGACTCAGTTTCTTTAGAATTACTCCGTAGTATTGCGCTATGATTAAGGATCTCTAGCCCTTCTGGGACATCAGGTTTCCATGATTTTAAAAACCTTACATTACGCCAAAAGGGATGTCAAGGCTAAGGCATGCCAATAAGAGAGTGAAAGCTGAATCAACTGACTCAAGTATCACATAAGGGGATCTCAAATAAATACCCCCACTTGCAGTTGATGGCCACAATGGCATGCCAATGTTTACATAGACGGACCACTATACCACTGAAGTCCCAGGATATCGTTGAGACTCAGGTCCACATCAACATCACTTCCAGATACTTGCTGGAGTCTGGGGTCTAGTTAACCCAACAGCCAAAGAGTTCCTAGCCTATCCAGGAATTTAAGATACTGCCTATGCTGGAGGTATATAGCTGCTTTTAGCTAACCTTACTGACGAATATAGAGTAGTGGATCTTGGTAATCCAGCTGCTTATGTCCTCCTTCTACCAGTAGAGACTATTGATGACATCCGCAGCTTCCAAAGTCTAAGAGACATTTTTTAGAGATGCCCCATCAATGGCTATAGTTGACACTTGCATTGGGAAGAGCTCAATGAAGAGCAACAGATCCATGTTTGAGAATTATTGCAAGAGTACTCAGACCTCTTCTCAACCTCTACCTATAATTTTGAAAAAATGAGTGGGGTACTACATCATGTAAAGACTGGGGACTCTCTACCCATTCAACCCAACATTGCCAGAAAATTAATGTGAATAATCCCAGTTGGCGGTAGAGCTCACGAATCTACTTAAAGCCAGGCTATTGGTGTCTTCGCAAAGCCCATGGTCCTCCCCTCCTGTTATTTCAGGATAAGGATGGCAGCCATTGTATGGTGGTAGGCTACTTCTGACTCAATTCCACTACAAATAAAGACAGTTATCACTTTGCCCAAATGGACAACTCTCTCCATTTGCTCTCTGACTTACAATACTTAGCCATAATGGATCTTGCTAGCAGATATGGGCTGGTGGAGCTAGACACCAAAAATTGTGCCAAATGTGCGCTCATAGACAGCCAAGATCTATTAGAACCACTAATATGCCCAGGGCCTCTGCAACGCGGCGGCTACCTTTCAACGTGCCCTGGATAAGATTCTTGGGGACCTAAATTTTATACAGTGTCATTGTATACCTTAATGATATCACCATTATTTTGCGAACCTTCAAAGGTCATTTGGAACACCTTTAGGAAGAATTCAATCATCTTAGGTAGGCTTAAATAGAGCTCAAGCCTTTAAGTTTTAATTCTTCCAATCAGAAATGAGTATATAAGCATAATGTCTAAAAAGATGGTATCTATGCCATCCTTTGGTAAGTTGACGATATTATGAAGATTTGCGCCCCCAGAGCCTGAGAGACATTAAGGTATTTCTGGGCATGGTAAGCTACAATAATCAGTTTATCCCTCAGTTTGCTAATCTATATGGACCCTGTTCTATCTTTTGCAAAATAATATTCCTTTTGAGTGACATCCTAGCAAGAATAGGCATTTAGGCTTAGCAGATTGCTTTTTGCACTAAACCCTTTTAGTTCATCCATGTTTCAATCAGCCCTTCTTGCTATTCACAGACTTAAGCATTGTCACCGTTAGGGCATCCTGGTCCATCATGATGAAATGCAGGTTAGCAACCCAATGGCCTATTTTAGCAAGGCTCTGATTAAGGCCGATTGGATGTATAGCATTACTGTAAGTTTGTGGCAGGACCTCTCTTTTTGGATCAGAACAAATTTCTATACCACTCAAACAAGGGGCAGAAGCCAGCACCCATACCTCTCATCTCCCAGGACGATTTGGCCATGTGGTGGATGAGAGGTGGGTCACAGCATACCACCTGAGGGTTGGAGTTAACCTCCCCGCTTTATCCTCTGCCAAGCTGTTGGAAAACATTTGTAGGGTTAGCCAGGAGGTGGCAAAAAAGTATGAAACACCCCAAACCCACCAACGTCCTGCCATTGTGTCATGCCACACCCGTCCCCAATAGGTACAGGGGCGTTCAACTCCTTCCACAACAACTGGACCAGCCATATGTGCCCTGGCCTTAGGCGCTACCTGTCAGCTACAAAACGTCACCACCATCACAAAATGCATGTGCACAATGAAAAATATAAATTCGATTAACAAGCCTAAAAGAATTTGGCTAAGCAGTCCAGACCCAAGTCACTGCAAAATAGGCCTATTGGCCCAATTTTCCATATTGAAGAAAGTTTATACCTGATGCAGTTGCACAAGTGACACAATTTTCCCCAGCGAGCTTATAAGAAGAAGCCCTCAACAGGTACCACTGTTGCTCCATTTTCTTAAATTTCTCATTTATAAAAGTTTAAAATAAGAAGCGATAAAAAACTTATAAATAAATAAAGCGCTTAATATTACTTAAAAAGCACTGATCCCTGGTCTAAGCACCCCCTGGCTGGTCTTCATGGCCAGTTTATTCATTTTAACACGTCATTTTGGATGACTGTGCCTGCAGTATTCTGGCTTAGTTTTTAGGTGGTATTTCACTTGGAATTACAGGTCAGTTTTATCAATATTATCAGCACGCTCCATGACATGTTGGAGAGACCCTTAACTCTGTTTTTCCCCTTTGGGTGGGATGTCGCATGGGTTATTCCATACCTGCATCAAATCCCTTTTCAGTTGACTGAGTCCAGCGCAATCCTAGCTTATTTAGGTCACAACGTTCAGGATCCACACTTGTGCTAGAAGTTGTCTACTGATGAAACTGGAGCTGTCTGCACACAGTTCATAGCGGATTTTCCCCTCCTTCTGTTAGCTACTTTCATTAGCTTGGCAATACCCAAAACACTCACCCACAAGCAGGACCACGCCTATATCCTGCTATCAATGGTAATCCATCTGGGCGCACAATGGTCTCATTAATGACCCCTGTAGACATGGGGACGGTGGGAAATTTCATGAGTTTGGAGTTAGTGTATCAGTTGGTATTGGACTTGAAATCAGATCTGGAAGTAGCGGTTGCATCTTAGGATGTCCAATCAGCCTACAAGGTGCATCAACCAGTCCTGTTCCAAGTGGGCACTTTTTAATTTTAAAAATATTTCTCAGCCATGTCTAAACTGTTATTTACAGTTATCATTGGGTTGTGTTGGTGGAGATGCCAACAAGTAAATGTCAACCTAGTCTCAAACATGTTACTCTTTGGAAGTTTTTCAGGGTAGTGGTGAGCTCCCACTTATTGACTTCTTGGGTAAAGCGTGGAGCAAAGGTGCTATTTCCACGCTTGCACACCTGCTGGCTTACCTTCTGATTTTACCCCATCATGATGGCATAATTGATACTTTTTGAGATGGGGAGAGCTACTCAACTTCCTCCATACTCATAGTATGACCTTAATTTCTGTATGAAGGTGGAGGTGTTTAACATCAATTGTCCTGTATACCCC
This sequence comes from Massospora cicadina, assembly GCA_022478985.1. Lineage (NCBI taxonomy): Eukaryota > Fungi > Entomophthoromycota > Entomophthoromycetes > Entomophthorales > Entomophthoraceae > Massospora > Massospora cicadina. Next base: position 85,013 of record JAKSZP010005388.1, on the reverse strand, counting down.
AATATGTTGGAAAAAAATGCAGACCTGTACATGTGGATTGACAACATGCTCTTGAAGGGGTGGCTTTTCAAGTAACATCTCTGACCATCTCCCCCTTGTGTTTGCAAAGAAGGCTGGCGGCACACTGCGCCTTTGTGTGGATTACATTCACCTCAACAATATAAAAATTCACAACCCCTACCCACTTCTGCTAGAACAAGCAAATACCAAGTGTTGTGATTTTTGCCCACCGTTCCAGCTTCTCAGTTTATCTGCTAGTTTTCTAGGTGATAAGTCCCACTAGTGAATGAATCAGATATTGGTTATTTTAGATATCAGATTAAAAATGTCAGCGAATTTTTGAGTAATTTGCCATGGTTTAGATTCATCAGGATTGTTCCATGAAAATGCTTGATATTCATCAGGCAGAGTAGCAGACAAAATCAAGGCAACTGATAGCTAATCATTGATTATATATTAAGCAAACTGAATAGGATTAATTGGGTTTCATCACTGATTGATTGGAATTTAATCAGCAGTCATGAGGCAAGTAATGCTAATCTTTTTTCACTTCTAATGACTATATTGAAGCTAAATTTTGAGTTTGAAAAATAAAAAAAACCCGAGCTCAAATTGAGCATTTAAATCAAAATGTTGATGCTATCAACACCCGCTGCCCCAGATTGGTGTGGTGGTGCGCCACCTTCTGGCGTCCTTAAGCCACCACTAAAGTGCATCTGGGCTGGCTCTTCTAGCCCCCCAATGCCATTTGTCGTTACATCCCACCTCAGGACTTAAACCACCATCTCTCATGTTCATAGGTGGTGCTCTTGAGCCCTTTGGTGCTCCCTTGGAGCAAACTGCATTTCAGCCTCCAGGATGAATATGGGAACTTTTTCCCATATGAAAGCGCAGCCATCATCAAGATGGCTATGGCAGTTTTCAAACCTGCCAGATATATTGATTTTCGTCCTTTTACGTGCTATTATTACCACAGATTTTTATCTGAGGCTGATAATGAAGCAGCATCTTTGCTGCCAATTATTTACAAAAATATCCTTATTTCCACTGTTTGCACATGACTCCCAGATGAGGCCACTTTGTTGGTCCAAAGTTCTGGGTTGCCATTGTTTCTCTCCCATGAATGCCTTCACCACAAACTGATGGAGGGTTTGGCTGTTTACAGCACAAACCCTGTCTTCCAGTTTGTGGTTCCCAATGGGCAGGTCAGCTGGCAGGGCCTCACGTCTTTGCAACGATCTACCCTTTCCATGACAACCAACTCACTATTTCCCCCAAACTGTGATCAGATCCGCACCAGATCACATTTTTTGGGTGCATGTTGAAAAACTGCTGTGACATATGCTCCTTAAGCTTTAAATTAAATCATTCAAAGCATAAGTGCACCACGGATTCCACCTACACCGCTTCTGCCACTCCACGTTCTGGTGTTGGGCTGGCTGCTGCCTAATCCAAATTTTTTTCGAGTGAGTTATAATAAATTCACCCCAAACTTAAGTTAATTATGGCGCTGCTTCGAAAACAGCAGCCAATTTAAATGTAATCTTTAAAAATTTGTCAGAATTACAGAATTCAGAGCTTGTGGCTGAGACAGTTTTGGCTGATCTGCCATAGTCAACTGTTTGCAGCCAATCAGAATCTGAAATTGCACCAACTCCAGTGGCTGGCCTGGCATTAGCCAATATAAATTATTTGAAGTGCTCAAATGGAATGATGATACAGATTAGCCTTATAATGTTAAGCCTGATTTCACCTTGGAGGAAGTTTATGTAAATTCTCCTGATTTGCATCCTGCTGTTTTAAATCTAGAAACAGTTCCCTGATTATAAAAGATATTAAAAAAATGGCAGTAGAGGCCACAGCTGCTCCCTCCAACACCATCCTCTGACAACATCTTCATGGGGCGATGGAATCTCTTGTTGAGGGTAACCCATCCTAAATTTCCCCATGATTTTGATGGAGATGCAAAATATGAGATTGAGGAGCTCACTCTGGAGTGAGCCAAGCTTGCATCAATGTGGCTAAAACTTCTCTGTTTGACCCCAGTTATCCCCAAACCTGCCAGCGCATCAAGTCTTTCACTTGTGTGCCAACTCTCATCACTTTTGCTGCGCATCAACTTGCTCAATATGTTGAGGCGATGGACACCGCTAGCCTCATCAATAAAGAAAACCCACAATCACACCTCCTTATGCCACATGTCACCGATGCCCCAACCCCTATGTTGTACGCCATGATTCGCCAGCTAAAGAGGGCAACAAAAAAAGTTTCTCCAAAGCTTTCTCGCCTTCTGATAAAGCTTCCTAAGCTGATAACATAGGGGCTATAATGAATTTTATTATTTCCATCAATCCCTTTATTTGGCTCATTTGCAAATAAATATGTGTGGTAGCTCCTTTTTTGGGTTGTGCACCACTAGTGCTAAAAAAGTGAGGCAAGTGATATCACATGTAACTAGCGAATTTATAAGTTGGTTTGCGACTTGCTATAATGGGTAAAGAGTCCCATTACCTAAGTAGGTCGCTAATCAAATATGGTTGTTCTGATTTGATTGAGTGGAAACGTAAGAGACACGTTTTCTGGATCTTTCCAATTTCAGGTCTCTGGGATGTCTGACGGAGGAATTCTTAGCCTGATGGAGAAGACCATAGGTGGAAGAGACTTTAAAGAGAATTTAACGGCAACAACTGTGGTTTTCTAACTGAGGCACCAATTAAGTAGTTGGGCGCCAAATTTACTATAAATTCCCTAGTTTGTTGTAATAATAAAAAGATTGGTTACTAGATTTTTAGTAGTAATATGTTCTATTAATCTTCAATTTATTATTGTTGTAGTATAATAATTGTTGACTCCTTTGTGTGATAAAGAGTAGAATAAGATATTCTTAGAAGAGAATCTGACCTTTAAAGAAGATTTTACCAACTTAGCATGACAAGAACTAATGCTGGGAACCTTTGAATCTAAGAGTGGATTAATTTCATCTTGGACAGGGAATAAGTCCCTAATTGTCAACATAATTAGTATTTTGTGGATAATTCCAAGCTTAGCGTTGGACCACCAATCAACTGGGGTTATTTATTCAACTACAGATAAGAGTCTTCTTACTATTATCACCCATATATCTACCTTACTATCAAGCAATGTATATTGTAGACATTTCTGAACCCATGCAGTTAGTTTCTGGGAACGATCATCAACAAAGCCAGGTCAAATCACTAAGCTCTGCAAAATTTAGAGTTTTTTATAAGCTCAATCTGGTGAATGCCACTAACCAAATATGGTTAGCCAAAGATAAGGAATGGCTTACCGCTATTCAGACAAAGCGGAGTATAATCCATTCCACATGATGCTTTTACAGGTAAAAGAATGCGCCTGCCATATTGTAGAGGATAATCAATAAAGTACTGGTAATCTGTATACCACGTGCACCATTGCTTATATTGACAAAAAACTCATCCACTCTTAAACCCTCAAACAGCACGCTATGGATCTAAAGGCTGTACTTGCAGCTTTACACAAGGCAAGACTATTTGTGAAGCCATCAAAGTGCGAGTTCTTCCAAGATGAGGTTACTTTCTTGGATAACCTAGTATTAAAAATAGTTACGCTATTCCGCCCTGTAAAGTAGAGGCCATCCTCAAGTGGCCTACCTATGACCCAGAAGCAATTGTGCAGCGTCTTAGGCACCAGCATTTTATTAAAAAAATCTCCTGCCCTCTCGCAGCTGGCCACGCTGCAGCACCCCCTCAAAGGCAAGAACGTCTCTCTCTGTTGATTCCATAATGCTAACAGGCATTTGACTTTCAAACAGGTATTTATGTAACTGCTTGTGCTCAATCATGACAACACAGAAATCACCTTCATTGTTGCATATGATGCCTCTTCCACCATGATATGAGTGTTTTTGTTGCAGGAACATGATGGTGGGGAGCACCTGATAGCATATTTTTCCCACAAATTATGTCCACAGAGCAGAAATGGGCTATTTACAACAAGGAGCATGTAGCGGTATCATGGGCGCTCACCCATTGGTGTATCTCCTGCAGGAAGCTATGTATGAGTTGAAAATGTGGACGGACCATAAGGCTCTTGTACTTTATTAAACTGCAGAAGTTTGCACACCATCAAGCCTGAAAGTAACGCAACCTATGCAGTTTTAACTTTAAGCATGAATGTATGAGGGTCACTGAACGTTCTCCCCAATTTCTGGAGCTGTACCCCGCCTTATGTCCCACAGAGGCGGAGGAGAAAGAGCTCACCACAGTGTTTCCACCAACCCATATTTTATTCATCGCCCAACCTGAGATTTTGTTGGAAAATCTGAACCTTACCGCCCCCTGTCTGCACAAGTTTTGACTGACCATATGACTTGTTTGTAAGGCTTGAAGTTGTCAGTGCAGACCATCTAGTACTAAAAAAAAGAAGTTGTCAGTGCAGCTCCATCTAGTACTAAAAAAAGTTGTCAGTGCAGCTCGAGGATCTGATGCATAAGCATTTTTATTACTTGGTGGGCATGGAAGAAATACTTTTTTAATCTCAGTTGTAGGTTCCTCCTCAGCTTTTCACCGAAGTGATCCAAGCCCATCACAATCCCCCATCTGTTGGTCACCACAGAGTGAAAAATACCCTTGGCTTAGTGAAGTGAACTTACAATTGGCCTAAGATCTCAAAAGAATCCCGCATGGATAGTGAGTTAAATTACCTGTATACGTGCAAAATTATAACGCTTAGGAGAGATGGTCTTCTACACCTGCTACAACAGGCGAGGGGCCATAGACGTCTGTGTCCATCTACTTTATAGCTGAGCTCCCTACCTTAAATGGCCACATTGTGATAATGTTCATTGTAAAGTGGTTTGCCAAAATTTCTTTATATATTCCCTGATCAACTTCCATCACCCACAAGGAAACCGCTCATCTTTTCATCCTCCGCATCTTCTCTATGTTTGTCTTACCCCAGGAGATCATGAGCAATAGGGGTCCGCAGTTCATGGCACGCTTTTGGATAGCCCTTCTGGCATTCTTGAAAATTCAATCGTGTCAGTCCATAGCATACCACCCATAATCAGACGGCCAGATTGAACGGGTTAATCAAAACCTGGAGCAATACCTCCAGTGTTATTCTAGCGCTGCACAGGACAGCTGGATGAATGTTCTTCTGTTGGTTCAGTTTTTCTACAACAATGCCTCACACACCTCCACAGGGTTTTCTCCATATGAAGCTACGTTGAGGTAAAACTTTTAAATTTCTCCTGGTTCTTGTATTTGTCCTGAGGTTCCTTAAGTGGTGGACCATGCTGAAAGCTGAGCTACTCAGTCCCTGGTTTAAATGCACCTTACCAAAGCGATTGCTGACTATAAGTGACTTGCAAACAAAAGAGCCTCCCCCAACTTTCAGGTGGGTTTGGAGGTAATGCTTGACACCCGCCATCTGTGCATTATTGTACCCTCACAGATGTTTACATGTAAGTTTCCAGGACCCCATAAAGTTGTTGAATACTAAAAAATGGTTCATTTCGCTTGGCGCTCCCTTCCCGCTGGAAACAGCGTTCAGTTTTTCACGCCTCCTAGATACCCCCCTTTTCTAGAATCCCACCTGCTGACCCCAAACCAGTCATTTTTAAGGAGCTGGTTGAGTCTAAGGTGGAAGAAATTTTGGCATAGCGCCAGTCCTGCCTCTCAGTTCAGTACTTGGTGGTTTGAAAGGGCTACTTTTTCTACAAAAAAAGTTGTGTTAGTGCTCACAATTGCATAAAATGTCATGTGTTGGGGGAAGCGTTCCATGTAGTGCATCCGGAAGCTCCTCACCCTACTCCTAAGATCATTGCAATCATGGTCATCAAAATCCCCAAGGCCTATAAGTATATTTCATTGGCTTAGTTCCCTGCGGCGGCGCTCCATCCCTTTCTAAAGGGAAGGGTGATGTAAGTTAACGGTAGGAACCTCTCCGTTTGGATTAGGGCCAATACCTGTTCTGCTTAAACAAGGGGCGGATGATAGCACCCAGATCTCTCATCTCTCAGGGCGATTTGGCCCATGTGGTATTGAGAGGTGTATCACGGCGTATTCTTGAAGGTTACATTTAGCCTCCACGCTTTATCTTCTGCCAAGCGGTTGGAAAATACTTGTAGGGTTTTCCATGATGTGTCAAAGTTGCACAAAACACCCCATACCCACAAGATCCCTCCATTTTGTCTATGCCACACCTGGCCCCATCAGGTACAGGGGCGGTCAACCCCTTCCCTAACAACTGGGCCCAGCCGTATTTGGCCTGGCTCTGGGGTGCTATCTGACAGCCGCCCAAAACGTCACAGCCATTGCAAATGCATGTGCGCAATGAAAAAGTAAATTTTGATTTACAATCCTAAAACAAATTTTGCTGAGCAGTATGTACCCAAGTCAGTTGCAAAATAAGCCTGATAACCCAATATACCAGTTTGTTGCAAGTTTATTCCCAATGACAGTTGCACATATGACGCAATTTTACCTAGTAAGACTATAATCAGCACTCTCAAATAGCTACTGCTGTTGCCCCATTTTCTTAAATTTCCCCGTTTTAAAAGCTTAAATATAGATTGAAAAAACCCAAAAGTGGACCTAAGTGCTTATTCAAAATAAAAGTGCAACAATCCCTGGTCTAAGCACACCTGGCTGGTCTTCATGACCGGTTTATTCATTTTAACACCCCATTTTGGATAGCTGTGCCTGCAGCATTCTGGCTTGGGGTTTGGGTGGTATCACCTGGAGTTCAGATCAGTCTTATCAATACTTTCACACGCTCCATGACAGTTACCAAGCGGGATGCCTGACTTTCTTATTAGTGATCAAACACTTTCAGACCTACCTCTATGGCACCCACTACCATTATCATTTGCCATTCCTCGCTCTGATGGCTACAGCAAATGAAGGATCCGGATAGGCAGTTAGACAGATGGGCCCTAAGGCTGCAGAACTATGATTTCACTATAATCCATCATGAAGGAATGATTCAACATAACGCAGATGGTCTCTCTAGGATGCTGGTGATGGATGCTTTGACCCCCAAGGAGGATTAACTGTATGAGCTAAATCAGTTAGCCAGAACGCTGGGAGTTAAAAACCCCTGAGATTCAAGTCAAGATCTGAAGAATTTCCCAAGACACTCAGATTAAGGGAGGAATGCTGTACATTAAGGTCAATAAGATTGGCTCCCCTATGTTTGTCCTTCTTCTATAACATACATTAATATGGAAGAACTTGTTACTGTGGGTATGGAGCAGTAAAGAAGATTCACAAATGGTTAAAGAAATGATGTTACTGGGACCAAATGGTAGATATTATCCAGGAGTCCTGGAAGCATTTATGACATGCTGATCCCAAGATCAGGACAGTCCCCAAAACCAGAACTCAGTTGTTTCCCCATCAGGTACTTTTAATGTCTTTAACATTGATGTAGAGGACCCTTCCCACTGGTTGCGTAACCATATTTATATCCTCTTAGCCATGGTACATTTGGCCAAATGAATTGATGTGATCTCTGTCCCCATTGCCACTGCTTAAGCCATGGCTCTAATTCTTTATCAATCCATATTCACTCAGCATAGATGCCACAAACTTTACTTTTGGACAATGTGCTAACTTTCAACTCTCAGATGGTCTAATAACTGACTTAGTTTTTGGAACAAACCAAATTTTTTTCCTCGTAAATCCCATAAACCAATGGGGCGGTGAAAAAAACCCAACAGCCCCTTATCTCTATTTTGTGGAAGATGGATGGTTCCAACCATAATCGCTAGAATCATTATTTACCCAGTGCGTTGCTTGATTACCAGATAAACTACCATCAAATCTCCAAGAAATCTCCCTTTAAGCTTTATATGGACGTGTTCCCCATTTTACCAAGTAGCGTTCAGCCTCTGCTCAAAACCATCATACCTGAGAACTCTGATTTAGCTATTAGATTCTTAGATAAGAAATTGGCCATCTAAGCCTTAGCCATAAAAGGCATTGTCACCAACACTGAAATGGAATTATTCTGATTAAAATTCTGCTGACCCTTTTACAAATTTTTCAACTAGGTGACCTCATATTTTTTATCACCATATACCAGGAGGTTGACAGAATAAGCTCAACGCTATTTGGTCTGGACCTTATGAGATCCTTTATAAGGTGAACTTGGAGTACTCCATTGCCAACATTAACCAGGAGACTATGGTGGATTAAATACATGGTTGATTCCTTTGGCACTGTACCCGCTGAAAGGATCTTGTTGGGGGCGTTGTGAGGATTCGAGATGAGCAAATCAACATATCTATTCTTAAATTAAGCATCAATAAGTATCTCTTGAGCCAACACAAACGGAATCTTACCCTGAAGGCACCAATACAAGATTATTTCAGGAAGCATCACATGTACAAAGATCATTGGATACACCTTAAGGAACCCCTTTCCTGCTTCCTGAACCTCAAATGGCTCAAATTCCACTTCTGCAGTTATAAGAATGATGCAGAATAATGAGGGTGCCAACCAGGCAGTTGATCAAGAAGGCAGTGAAAGATAATGATTGTGCTGGGCCAAAAGAACCCAGAGGCACCATATCCTCACACTCCCTATAAATATCGACGCATTATAACTCAATAAGGTAGTCTATTTCGCTTATCTTTTCTTTTTTGATCACAACTAGTTTACAACTTAAAGCTCAATTTTGAACTTCAGCATCAGTAAAGAGAAATGTATCGCTTATTATCGCCACTCTCATCAAACCTCAACTACCATACTCTCTATTCCACCTTACAGCCCTATCATGAAACTTGGCATACCATTCTAGGGCCTTTCACCAGTTCTCCAACTCCTTGTGATTTCTATTTTTTTAATTTACTCGAGTTACACCAACCAGAGGAGAGACATTACTGATACTCATTGAACAAAAGAACTGAACAAATGGAACTACAAAAAAAAGCAAAACCTACAAACAGCTAAGGAGCAAAACTTTTCTTTCTCGTTGCAAACACTTTTGCAACCCATTCAATTCAAGACTAAATCTAGTTTGATAATCTCATAGAGGGGATTAGTCTGCGCCCATGTCTGGGAGCAGTTGGGCAAGCAAGGCAAGAGGAGCAGGCGGAAGGCCCGCGGCCTCTAACGTTTGAAAACGCCCCAGAGAATCCGGCGGAATAGAAAAAAATCTAAAAAAACCGGCGGTCACAATTTCCCCAGAGATACTCATGTGGCAAGCACGATGCAACCAGTACATCAACACGCCACAAACCCAGCCACTTTCGTCGGTGGAATTCAGAGTCCATGTGTATCTGGACATCCAAAAAATGGCCCTATGGGAAAAATTTTGTGAAGATGTACACAAAATTTTCCCGACTGCGGTGTACGTTGCACCTCACTCCATGTCGCGTGGTTGGCTGGACCTAGGTTTTGAAAGCAAAATAGCAGCAGATGAGGCTGCAGCAGTGCGCGTCGTGGTCAACCTCTTAAAGGGCAATGGGTCATCGAAACTAAACGCACCAGATGGACAAAATCAAACCAAATTTTCCTCACATTTGACTTTTTGCCTACTAAGGTAAAACGTGACATTTTGGAGCAACACCTGAAAGATGGTCTCGCCATATATGGCGAAAAACAATATTTCGAAATGCAACGTTTCATGCTGATGCCACACCTGTGCACCAGCAAAGCCATCGCAGTTCTGACCTCAACTGAGGAGATCACAAAGGTCTAACCCAGATCCCGCACTCCACCTTTATTGACATCGCAAGGCACACCACCCACCCATTCCGGGTAACTGTGGACAGCGCGCCCCCCATTTGCACCCACTGTGATGCATTCGGCCATAAGGCACACGCGTGCCCCATCAAAGAGGGCGTTACATTCCAAGAGCACCCCTCGGTGGCCATGGCCAGCGGAGAGGCGCACTACAAACCAACTGCAAGCACCAAAGAGGCTTTCCCGTGGGGAGCACAAGGCTGCTACCTATTGGTAAAGCCCATCTCCCCGCAGGAGCAGAAGAAGGCCAAGCAGGCCCATAGGACTGCGGCCAAGGAAGCAGCCAAGGTCACCACCACCATCCCACACTCACAACACCAGGAGGACATGGAGACCTTCGCGGCGGAAGCAACTCAGGAATCCATCACCCAATCAGATTGGGAGGCCCAAGCGAATGGGCCACTCAATCTGAGGATCCGATGGGAGATTTGATCTCACCCAATTGCTGCACCCAAGCCCCAGTCGAAACTGACTTGGGACCTATCCCAACTGAAAAATTTTTTCTTGCCCCACTCAATGGTGCACCAAACTTATCCGCACCACAAAAAATTCGTCCGACGTCGGGAAAACAAAAAGTGAAGGCCAAAGCCAACGCGACTCTTTCTGCAAAAATTAACAAAAACCCTGATAGCGTTGCTGCTAATACCCGCACTGCTGTGAAAGCCCATGGGGACCTGGAAGAGGCTGGTGGGCCAGGGGCCCACCCCTCACACCTAAGGTGTGATGGGGGAAACCTTCACTCTAGGGATGCTGAATATCGCCAGACTCAAGGCCTCCCCATCCTGGGCAAGGAAACTGAGTTTTTTACAAAATAATTTACCCTTGGATATCCTGGCCATCCAGGAGTCCCACTATCCACGAGGTTCCGAGGAAGCTTGGAAAACAATGCTCCTACCATCCCTATCCTTTTGGTTGAAGCACTGTGGGGTGCTAATTTGGAAACTCATTTTTCTCAAATTTACATCTTCAGAAACATTCCTAAATGACCGAGTGCTCGTTGTCACCTTCTCATGGGCCGATGTTGCACACACAATCATCAACATTTACGCCCCAAACAGTGCACAAGAGCATTGGGAATTTTTCTCATCGGTCAAATCTCTCCCACTACCCCCCAATTCTTTCCTAATTGGTGACATGAACTGTTGGCTAACCTCACCAACGGACCGGTGGCTGCCCTCACCCCACGCCCCACAGGGTCACGTAGAACTACGCGTTCTAAAAGCCACCCTTGGGTTAATGGATGCGCTGCCGCGACATGCCCCACTGCTCAAAAATATGACGCGTCCCCACGTCCACAACGGCCAATTAAGGTCCATGACCCGCATTGACCTTATTCTAATGCTGGCGAAATTCCAACCCCACATCTCCCACTTCAAAACAACGAAAATGGAATTCTCTGACCACTGACTGGTCTCGATAACATACCACTTACCCGTCACAGTTGCAAAGGCCCCACATTGGTGCAAAATCCGCCCCCAGAGCTTGCGTCGCCAGGATTTTCCACGTGGGTGGAAGAGGCAACTTTGGCAAAATACACACACACACACAGTTTGTTGCACCATTTTGTGCAGACCCCATTTCCACATGGGCAACTTTCAAAGAAGACACCATCCGCCACTATCACCATCTCTCATCCAGACGCTCATGAGCCACATCAGCAGTTATATCGTGTGCACTGGCGGAATTGGCCCACTTGGAGTCCAACATTCCAGCCTCAGGATATAGCCCTGCATGGGGCCAGAAGTGGGCAGAGGCAGCAGCCCACCTCAACGCACTTGAAAGGCAACACAAACATCGGGTTTGTGTCCAATACAGGGCCACACGCATCACTAAAGGTGACAAGTGCACCGCATACTTCTTCAAAAAAAATTTTGCACCACGCCAGAGCGTGGCCTGCACACAGGTGCAAAGATCGGATAATTCTATTGTGGACACACCGGCCGAAGTGGCAATCAAAACGCAAAGATATTACTCCAAGTTATACCAAGCCAAACCAATTCAGCCGGCCAAAATGGCAGAATTTCTCGACAGAGCTCATATCTGCACCATTTTCTGATACCCAGAAATAATGAATTTAATTACTCCAAACGAATTATGGACTACCATTTGCGGTGCACCAAACCAAAAATGCCCAGGCCCAGATGGCATTCCATATGAGTTCTACAAAAATATTTTAAATACATATCCTCCATTGCTGCTAGCCTCACTCAACCAAAGCCTGTTGGAAACGCGCCTCCTACCAGGAGGACATGAGGCTTTTACAGTCACACTCTTCAAGAAAGGGGATAAGCTAGACTTAGCCAACTGGCACCCCATTTCTCTAACAAACACAGACACCAAAATTTTAACAAAAATCATGGCTAACCGTTTAGGGACTGTAGCATCTGCCACCATCTCTCCAGAACAATTTGGTTTAATCCCCAGAAGGTCAATTTGGGATAACGTGCACTCTGTGGCTAATGTGTGTCAGTCCACAGCCTCTGGGGCACTTGTATTCTTGGACCAACAAAAGGCCTGTGATAGAGTAAACTGAGAATACCTTAGGGCCTGCCTCCAACAATTCCGCCTACCTCCCCGCTTCATTAACTGGGTGATGCTGCTCACGGAATCTGCAACAATGGCTGTGCGCGGCCCAGGTTTCCTAACGGAAGTAGTCCGTCCTCAAAGGGGCCTGCGACAAGGGGACCCCCTGAGCCCACTCTTATACAACTTCAGCCTTGACCCACTACTGCGAAATGTGAATGCCCAACTCACTGGGGTCCATGTGCCAGGCCAAACCCCAGTCAAGATGATGGCATTTGCAGATGATTGCGTGGTGGGGGTGTCTAATAACAAAGATGCACGCGCGCTTGAAGCCCTCATCCAGGAATATTCCCGGGTAAGCAACGCGGCACTGAACGCCTCCAAAACCGAAATCATCCTCCTTGGTCGGTTTCAGAACTGCTGGGCCCCAGCAATTAGTTCCCAACCCAGCCCATCTGCTCGCCCACGTCCACGCCTTACTAACTCAACACACACCGCTCCACTGGTGCTCCCCTTTGTGCCGCGACCTACCATAGGACCGGTACGCCATCTGGGCGTGTGGTTGGAGGCAGGAGGATATGCGTCAGCAGTAATGGAGTGCCATATACTGGACAACGTGACGAAGCGAATCGCCTCTCTCAGAGCCCACCCTACTACCCTCACTGGCTGGGTTGTTCTTGCCAACTCTATGCTCCTATCCAAAGTCTGGTTTGGAGCCCACGCCATCCCCTTCTCCCCAAGCTTCTTCAAATCCCTGTATGCTTTGCTACAAGGTTGGCTTTGGTCAGGCCGCCCTCCACCAGTACGGCTAGAGGTCATGTTTGGCCCTCATCATCATGGTAACATGGGCCTACTTGACATCAAAGCCCATGCCGCCAAGATCCTAGGCACCTGGATTGCGGCCATCACTGCTCCTGCACTCCCATCCCAACACTGGTCCCGTGCAGCCCGCTCCAACTTCTCCCGAGCCTTGGGCCTCAACAATCCATCAAACCCCCACTCCCTGATGAAATACCTCGCATCACACACATCAGCCACAGGTCCTCACGGGACCAAAACCCACTACAAACGAATCCTACTCTCCATGCGAAGCGCAGAATGGAGAATTCGTATTAGTGGACATACAACCTGAAGAGGCCGCCCCTCTCCTCAGTTCACACAAGAGGTACAGGGGCTACCCATCCATGATGGCGTGATCCCCATTCGACCCCAAGTCCTATCCAGGGTGGACTACCTGGACATGATGGACATCCCTTATTCCACTGAGACCCAAAAGACTATCTGGAAATACGCACACCATCCTCTGTTGCAGCCTCAAGTCCGCTCCCATGTGTGACGCTGCCTGAGGCGGGTGTATCATACAGCTGAGCGCTCTAATGCTTTACACTCATCCTGTGTCGTGTGTGGCCAGTATGGAACGCTGTTTCACCGCCTGGAGAAGTGCCCCACCTCTAAAGTGATATGGCGCGAAGTCCAACGCCTGCTGGTCCAGGATCAAACGCATCCCTTCAGTCTGTCAAGAGATATGTTTGCTTCATCAATGGCCTCCCCCTTCCACCCTCCCTTCGTGCTCTGGTGGTTGCAATCGCCATGTGGACTATCCACACGATTGTCTTGGATGCCATCGCCAGATCCATCCCCACCCTCCCTGAAGCTGTCCACAGATTCCGGTCTCATTTGGTGGATCACTTTCAAGCGTGGATGTTTGGATATCTCCCACCACATCGCCGGCAGCTGGTCTCCTCCTGGTTCCCAGTCTGGTTCATCAAATCAGACCCCTTCCTCCACACGTGCTCAATAGTGGCTACGCCCCCTACACACGTTCCCTCCCCCTTCCCATAAGTGGCGTTACCGCTGGCAACAAGAGATAGCATCGCTTCTCTGGGGTGCCTCACCTGGCACTAAGTTTTGTCTCGTCTGAGTCATATTCGGAAGTGTCCGTCCCATGGTCGGCCTTTCCCACAATAAATTTAAAACAAACAGCCGAGGAGCGTTATACCGCTAACCCACAATGGCAGATGATGAGGGAGGGGTTGGGCAGCTATATTACAGGCTTGTTTCTCATGACAGAGATACAAAATTTAGTATTTGGCAAAAGCGGAGAGCCAGGGCGTTGGGGCTTAAGCGTTGTGGGGGTGAATTTGAGTGAAAATTGGGTTACCTATTCAAGATCAGTTTGGAAGAAAACCTTGACTAATTCTGCGAGATAATGTTCAGCTTAAAGTTGGGCATCTGGGAGTTAGTTCAAATTGGTTATATTTCCTGGGTAATTTCAATAGATGGGTCAAAATCTTCTAATTTTGCAACATGTATGAGAGTTTATATTACATCATCATACAAATTGTTGATTTTCTTACAGTGCTGCTTTAGGGAAATCTCTGGAGAGAACAATTGTAGTCGGCCCTCTGTGGACTTGAGCCACAGATTGGGCCACTACTTTGCGGAGGTTTAAGCACTGGGGTTAGGCCACCGCTGCTATATTGAGCTGGTGGTCACTTTAAGAGGATGGCATTGGGTTTAGGAGCAAATCGCATGGGTGAGAGGGTTTTGTCAAAATTAGAATTTTAAATTTCAGCACATTTGTAATCAACTGGTTAGAGAGTTTCACTGAATACCTTATTAGTAAGTAACTTTACCTGCTTTATCAACCTTAGCCAATAGCTCCTGAGGATTTTGGTTCACGAGAATAGTGGAGACAGAATTTGGGAGGGTGAAAGTGGATGATTGGATGGATGCTTGGGTACAAAAGGTGGTCCAAGCCTGACTCTGATTAGCTGGATTGAGTTCAGGTGGGTGATTGTGACCGGAGGTTTTTGTGGGGGTCTATTATTCACTATGGCCTATTGAGCGAGAATGTTGGATGGGAGGGGGCAACAAAACGCCCTTTTCAGATTATGATGAAAAGGGTTCAGAAGCCTCATCATAGGAAGTGGTTTGGGGCAGTTTTTTAATGGTTAACCCCAAAACTGAGGGAAAAAAGTGGTGACCATTATCAACATGAGCCCAAAAGAAATGCTCAGGCGCCGGTGCAATATGAGCATGTGAGGGATTTATTAGGATATGGCAGGGTAGTGTAGGTTTATGATGGCAGTGGCACAAGGTGCAGCAAGGCGCTCTGTACAAGAGGGAAAGGTAAAGATGAGGTTGGGCTGAAGGAAATAAGCAAAAAGCCCACCATCAGCTGTTTATACAAAATTTGTGGTGGGAGAAGGGAAAGGAGGGATGCTAATAACACCACCAGTGTGTTGTCAGAAGGGAGGCGAGTTCAGATAGTTGAATGGGAGTGTTTTTGTAAATAACGGGAGTTGAAGATGCAGCTTCAGTGTCCTCCTCCATATGGAAGCCTATATCAAAATAGCCCTTAAATGGGCAGAAATCAATAAAGCCAGCCAGCGCAAATGCAGAAGTGGCAAGGTTAATTATTTCTTTATTACATATGGGAATAAAAGCCATAGTTGAATCATAGGCAAAATCGTATATTGGAATGATGGAGGTTGAGAGCATGGGGGAAAGAAGGGTAGACGTGCTCAAGGTGGAGTGTTAAGTCCCATGGGGGATAAATCGGCCAGAAGAGGTTGGCAGGCTATCTGATCCTGTCCAAATGCATTTTAGTGCAGGGTAAAAATAACAGATGGTAGAGCACCGCTACCCCACACTGGAGCAGCAGGTGGTGGATCTGAAGACATCAATAGTAAAATGGACGTGGCCAGACATTGGTGGTAAAATAACTTTTTCATAAAAATTTGCGCAAAAGTGAGATTGAGCATAAAGAAAAGCTTCTTGATATCTAGATAACTTTGTAATTGCTGCATTCCATGCCTTTTTAAATCTTTGGAAGGTTCTCATGTGGAATAGTACAAATTCCTAAAGTAATGGAGACATCTTTAAAATTAGACCAACACATTAAAGTACAAGTTGGGTTTATATGGTCCCAGAAGTATACTCTCTACAAACCTTACCTCTGCTTCACTAGAACTGCCGCTACCCCACATTGAAGGTGCACTCATGTTGATCAAAAGGAAAGAAGCCAAGCATATAGATGCTAAACAAGTTCAACCCTCAGAGCTGAAATGACTCTGTACCTGAAACAACAAATTCAGGAAACACATATGAAAGTTATATGAATCAAGCGGTACTTGACATTGCTTAAAGCCCTCCACAAGATGCAATGTACAATGGCGTGTATGAAATTGTGGGCCCTATGGCTTTAAGCCATGGGGCCATAATATACATTTGAGAAATAATAAAGTTGCTCTTCACCCTAAGTGTAACCCTGATCAGCAGCGCCAAGATACTGGGATGATTGTGGTGCAAATAAAAAAAGAACCCTGATTTGTGTATCCTACAGGAGATATTTCTAAAACCACTTCCCATTCTCAAGACCATATAGACCCCAAGTCGTCCTCTGTGCCCGCTACCCTGCATTTAAGTTGGGGAAAATCGAGCAGGAAAACTGATGAAACCCAGTCTATGAGGACATGCCATATGTTCGCTCCCTTAAGGATCCTTGGATCCTGCATCAGCCCTGATGTCCTATGCTTGCGTCTCAAAAATGCCCGCACAAATATTCAGAAAGACCAAGAACATCGCGTAAACTGATAATCATATGGAAAGTAATCCTAGCGTGTGAACTATTAATGGATAAATATAAATTTTGCTCAATTCTTGTTTGCTATGAGAATAAAAGTGGTACCTGCATAATATCAGTGAATGCCTTAGTGATCACAGGGGCTTAGGGCAAATCAATCAATTCCAAGTGGCTCAGACATTAGATCTGGCCCCCATGATGGGAGCATCTATCATTATGTACTTTGTGTTTTAACAATTACGTTACCACTGTGCGAGCCTCTGCGCTTCACTTCCCACAAACATAAATTTATAGTTAACTTCTAGACTATACCTGATTTGTTGTACCCCATGATCCTATGGATGGTATGGTGGCTGCCATCAATTGGTATTCATTGACCTCAAAAAAAACAATATTACCTTCACCTCCTTCTATTACTTGTGAGAAATGCCACTGCTTCCAAATTCTGGCTATGGGAATGCTGTGGCACAGATGATTATTTTACTTCTGAAGCTGTATCTGAATTACCACCATGCCACAAGTGATTGAGCCATTCAAGGGGATCTTTGACATGGCTGGCGCATACCTCCTGCTACATCATTCTGAGTTCAACTTGGATTTCCTATTAAAATTAGGTCTCATTAAGATCAACATCCCCTTTACCCATATATGTCCTCCAAAGATCAGGATATAAAATCATGGTTTGTTAATATTTTGTCCAAATGATGGCTGTTTATAGCTACATAACTAATATCTTCACGCTTTTTTTCACAGAAAAATGATGGTACCCTTTGGCCATGCATGAATTACGGCCACCGGAATAACATAGTTTCCTAATTCTTACCACTTTCACTAGAGGCACTAATCTCCAAAGCAAACACCAAGCCAAAGGTCTTCTCAAAATTAACTTAGTAAAAGCTTTAAAATATTTATGGGTGTAAGAGAGTCAAGAGTTGGTGAGTGCCATCTAAGTGTACATGACATATATCATTTTAAAGTCATATATTTTTGAGATAAAAGACCCGCAATGTTCCAACTGTTGATTGATTATACCTTGGGTGATCTATAGGTCACTTTTTCTGTGGCATACATTGAAGATATTCTTATATTCTCTTCAAACGCTGAGCAACATAAAATCTGACGGGTTTGCCGCTGCATTAAAAGAAGTCTGGATTGTATTCAAAACATTAAGCTGCAAATTCTATATATGGATGAAGTCTAGTTTTTAAGAAAGCTCTTTCTAAATTATGAACATACTATAGCTTTAATGGAATTAGACTGCCATCATATCATGGTAAGCCCCAAACAACCAAAAACAGCTCTGTAATTTCCTTTTCTCAAACGCCTTTATTATAGAAGTTCTAAAGACCATTTTAAATTTGACTCCCATCTTCTGTCAAGATAGTGTCTGTAACTCTCTCATTCCTAGCAAGGTGATGTGGGATGCAAACCCACATTGCTAGAGAACTAGCCGTTTAGAAAAAGGGTAAGAAGACACCTCAAACGGTGCCTGTGCAAAAGGTACCCCAGGCAAGGGTGCAGAACGCAACATAAAAGACCAGGTAAGTTAGGAACATAACAGCTTGAGTGGACCCCAGAGGTGAGTCCATAATCAAGTGTAACTTGGCGTCAGGGAGTTTGGGTGCCTCGATCTGGAGGGACCTGGCCGCCCAAGAGAGCACCTGGGTTTTGGTAAATTGCAATAAAAGGTAGTGGCCCACATAGTTGGAGACCTCCCCAAAGAGGTCCGCCACCAAGTTAGCCCAAGGAACTATAATTAAACGTAAAACAACGGGTATTTTTTTTGAAGAAAGTCGACCAATGAGGAAAGTTGGTCACAAAAACCATATTTAGAGTGGGCCAGGGAAATTCAGGTTCTTTGGAGGTGCGCCCAAGCCTTGACGCTCCAATAAACAGACGCTTCCATCCATTTTTGTAAAATACACCAAAAGTGCCTTCACTCAAGTAATTGCTTGAAGCCGTATTTTACCCAAACTTAAAATTTAAAAACTTGAATGGGCTTCAAACCCCTGCTCTCCAATTAACTGAATCAAACCATCTTCATTTAAAACCTAAATCGTTTGTTTCAGTGACTGTGCTTAGATAAGAGGCTTGGCGTTTTGCACCCCATTAGTATCAACTTTGACATGCTTGGCTTGCACCCAGCGTTGATCTAAAATGTGTTTCAGGTCAGGAAGAGCCTGAAGTTTTACTTTCTGGGCCTCCTGTCGCCCAGCCTTATCTCTAGCATCAGTTCCTACTATAGTGTCATCCAACCATGACATCTTCACCTATTGATATCAAGAATGCATTATTTATCTGGATTCCAGAGTTTCAACAGGAGTATGATGCCATTAATATTTCACTACTGAGCCCGTATAGCGCCATGCCACTGAGTACAAGCCCTTCAACATAGCATGTGATGCCTCAGGAATGGCTATGGGCGCTGTCCTACTACAAAAGCATGATGAACAAGATCACCTGTGTCATAATTCGTCATAATAAGTAATGAAATTTAGTGCTCCTGAGATATCAACATAAGTTTTTCACTATCATTAAGTTGTTAATTACATTGTCATTATATTTTTGGGGGGAGCAAAGCACACTGTTGTCTCTTTCCACTTGGCATGTAACTTTCCGAGAAAATTACACAAATTAATAAGAAAGTAAATGTTAATTGACTGTTGTAGTTTTGCTCCAATGTCCTCAGATTCTCCGCTGGCTACTCCAGTGTGGGGCAGCGGTGAAACTCCCCACTGTTTTCCATCTGGATGGAAAACGCGCTCAGACTGGCTCGCCCAGTCATTCCAAACCCATGGGATGATTTGTTCCTCCCAAGGATCTTGACACCCACCTCGCTCATACCCAAGCGGTACCTCACTGCTGCCCCCTGGTGCTCCCCTGGAGCAACATGTGCTACAGACTAAGGGTCAAATATGGGAACCTCTACCCATACCATGACCAAGTCATTAACAAAATGGCACAAGTGGTGATGACACCCTCCAGATTCATAGATTTCTGCCCATATAAGGGGTATTTTGACCTCAGCTTCACCTGCAAAGCTGACGCTGCCACTGCAGCAACTGTGTCCCTGGTATTCCAGGGTGCACCCCTTCCCACTTTTTGGACCCAGCTCCCAGCGGACACCGCTTTGGTGGTCCAGTTTGCTGGCTTGCCCACCCACCTCCCCCCTGCAGTGTTCCACCAGGAGCTGATGGATGGTTTGGCAGCCTATGGCTCCAACCCCATCTTACAATTTGTGGTCCCAAATGGGGCCACACAACTTTCTGGGCCTCGGGATTATGCCACAATCAGCCCTAAATTTAATAAAATTGCTGTGTCGATTCCCCCTCAGGCTGTTATTCCTTCAGCCCCTATTTATCCATTTTGGGCCTGTGTTGAAAGTGGGCGGATGAATTGTCCATCCTGTTTCAAGTTGGACCACTCAAAACGCAATTACCCCTCCTTAGCCACTTCTTAACGGATCAGATTTCTTGTCTTCCAACCTCCAATCTGCTGCCCACCCCGCATGATTTCTGGAATGGGGTACAATCCTACCTCCACCCTCCTCCAAAGCCTGATGCTGCAGCTGCACCTGCAACCACCAATCAGCCTCCTCCTCGCCACAGTGTCACACATGATTCTTCCAAAAAAACGCAGGATTAGACCCCAGTTCAATCCCATGCAACATCCAATGAATTAATCAAAACTCAACCATATGCCGATTCCCTAATACAATTCAACCAGAACCCATGGGAGTTATTGGCTGAAATCAACAAATCAGGTAAGCTCATTGAAGAACTATTCCTGCAAATTGAGCGAATTTTTAATGCAGAATGGGATGCCAAATACCCCTCTCTTCTATATAACCCACATCCAAATGCTGAATCATTTTGTAGTGACCATCAGCTTGCAGTCAAAGCAGCTGCAACACCAGATTGTCATCCCCTACATAAAGCTGTCACCAAATCAGTGGCGATGCTCAAAGGAGGTATCCCCCTCTTGTGCTTACCTCAACCCTCCCTCAAAAAAGTAAAAACATGATGATTCAGTTACGCAAACATGTAAATGAAGCTATCCAGAATGTGGCAACGCATAGCATAGAATCTGAAAGCTGAAATTACCTGAACCAATATTGCCATGTTTGTTAAACTCCCAGATGCCCTCATTAAAGCTGAAATAGCTTCAGATGAATATATCAGTGCCATTTTCCTAGCTGGAATTTTCCATGAAATACTCATAATTAGCGATATTGAACCACATGCTGCTGATGCCTCGACGCCCTTACTGTCTGCCTTGACATGTACCCTAATCTGGGAGGAGTAAATTATTGCTGAAGATGAGCCCCCCAATCCCCCTCCCCTTCCACCATGGAGGGATGAGCGGTTTTCGCTACCCACCTTGTTGGTTTTGTTCGCTGAAGTGTTTCACTCAATCCACTCATTTGGGTGTTTTGTCTGAACCAATTAGTTACATTAAATTTAGTTTTAAGTTTTAGTTTTGGCAATGTTTGTACCCTGGTCATCTTACCTCGAATATATAAAGCAAACTGTGGTCATAAGCACTGACCATAAGTTCTAACCTACTACCATAAGCTTCAAATGTTGGCACATATACAAATTAGTACCTATTGTGATTTTCTAACTATACCTCAAAAATATGAGTTTTTGTGAGGCCAAATTTCACATAATTTTTTCATTCTGATTAAATTTTCCATCAGATTCTGATCTACTTGAAGCTAAAGAATTGATAACGGTGATTCCTAATATGTAAGTTCTATTTGAGCCACCTCTCTCTGTTTACACATCTGCTTCCACACTCTTATAACAACCAACACTACCAGAAGCTTCAATGTTTCCCCAATACGCTTGACCAAATCAACCCCTGCCATCCACCCTCTAGCCACAATGATGTCAAAGGCTCCCTCCTTGATCTGGCTTTGGCTGCACGATCCACCTATCCTGAGGACAAAACCTAATCACCAAAATCAATTTTGTAAAGTAACACCATATTAGTATAACCTTAAGGTTAGGGTATTTTACTTATGATATCAGGTTTGGATTCCTTCTACTTTGCACTCCTAAGTTATAAGGGGTCATGACCATCCAATTATAGGACGCCTCCGTGTTTATAAAGTGCAAAAACTCAATCAACTAAAGTTAATAGTTGAACGGTCAATTAAGGATGTCCTCACCTGGTGGAATAATTCTCAGTTGTGCGCAATAAAAGTCAGACTGAACATGGCGGGATGACCTCCTGCACGATATCCAACTTACATCAGCGCCATGAATAATAAACTCAATAGCCTTTTTTGTGAATTACTAACATTTCAGGGCTTTGACGCAGTCATGGTGGCAGTATATCACTAAAAAAGTACTCCATATCCATCCTTTGTTTAACAACTACTGTTTAAGACATGGCGCAGATGTTCATGTCCCACATCCTCTCACTGTTTGGAGTGCTGCAGGAAGTGATCAGAAATAAAGTTCCACAGTTTACTTTGAAATTTTGAAAGTTCTTTATGACATTATAAAGATCATGCCCTGTAAATAGTCGGCATACCACCATCAATATGATGTCCAGACTGAAATAAACAGACCTTTAGTTATAGCGATACAACAATGATATGATGAATCCTAAGACACATGAGGAGCCAATTTCCCTTTAGCAAGGTTTTCATACAAAACTCTCAGTCATCTACAGGGATATTTCAGTTTATTCCAAAAAATGGACAAACTGACTTTCCTTTGTCTCCCAATTACTCAGCAACATACTAGTGGTGGAAATCTTTGTGGCACTCATTTTAGAAAGTACATAAACAGGTCTAGGAACAGTTGACTAGGTCAAAAAACGACACTAAGGGTATGCTGACAAGAAGAACCACGGGGACCCCACTACAAAGTAGGTGACTTACTGATAGTGTACACAATTTTTTACTCTAAAGTCCCATGTTGGAAGTTGACTTAAAAATGAGCTGAGCCATTACCTGTTAACAGTAACACAAACAACAGTCTCACACATTGTACTGCCGACACACTGGATGATTCACACCTCCTTCTATGTTTATATACTTTATATTTTTAAATGAAAGAAACTAGTAAAGGTTGAACCCATCCTGATTAAAGTAGCACCAAAATTTGAAGATGATAATATAAGTTTAGATGGCCAGCCCCTCCACGTGAATTGCGAGCATTAATCTCACAGGAGATAGAGAAACCCAAGGCCTCCCATGGCTCCCCTTTCTCATCTCAGTGACTTTTCTCACGTGGTAGATATGAGATAGGTTACTTCATTGGACTCTAAGATTCTCATTCTCTGCCCCACTTTCTTCTACCTTGTTAAAAATTTATTGAAGAAATTTTGCAGTGATGTAAACCCATTCTAGTGGCCTCTAGCAGAACCCTAGGGCACATCCCAATCATAGAATGACCACCCCTAATATGAAAGAAATTGCCATGTCCCTCCACAAACACCATATAAGTCCTAACAAGTCTGACAAGTCATATTGGTTCATTAATAGTAAAAATACAGATCACGTATCAAGCCCCAGATTAATGATCTCTGCCCTATATTTTTAACCAATCTCTAGGTCAGAATGGTTTTACACAAAACTGGTTGCAGTGGTCTACCAGTTCAACCATAATTGTGCAAAACAGGTACTATTAATTTTATATAATTTTGGATCCATACAGAGATATTAAATTTTTGATTAAATAGTCTAAACCTGAAAAAGATTCTACCCTGTTTATATCCTCTTACTGATTTCCCCCAACTATTATTTACAACAGAGGTTAGGCGCAGTATTCAATTGAGGTCTTTTCCAATTATCCCCTTTCTACTATAAAGGCAACAACCCCTCTCTTAGTAAGTTGACATTTTTTATAGTATTTTTTCCTCCCTTTGAAATACCTATTTTTCAAATTTTAGTTCTATGAAATCCACCTTCTGCACTAACTAATAAGCTCACAAGTTCATCCAGAAAGTAAATCCATCATTTTTAAAATGCTATCAACATTAATGGTGAGGGCATACAATACATCAATCTAGCGACTCCCATATAGTAATAAAACTTTCAAGAACAAATAATTCAATTCATTATGATAAATCTTTCATGACCATTGCGCACACCAATATCTTTAATTTCCTTCCAATATGTCACCAAACTAATGCAATCTGCCTAGCATATATCCTAACCATTTATAATCTAGTAAATTGCAACAAATAACAGCCACCAAACGTGAAGGTGTCATTGCCTTCCTTGCCTATCTTTGTAACAGTCAGATTGAATTGAGCTTTACATTTTGACTCAATATTTGGATTTCCAAATATTGAGTTAAAATGCTATTTTTGGCTTTTAAGGTTCATGCGGGCTTGGCGCTGGGCTGTGCCCCTCCTGAGCTATTCTGCATGTTTCTTGGGGCACAAAGAAAATTTTTGAGGGGCTCCCCAGAAGAGCGACCTTAAAAAGGTTGGGCCTGCATGATTTTGAACTCAGTTCATAATTTTTTCTTGTTTCCCACCCACGCGTGGGTCTCTCAAGTGGCCTCAGGGACGCTCTTGCCTTGTCTTACCCGGTATCCTGCAGTGAACCTAGTTTTTGTATCATTAACAAAAAAAATGAGCTTTGGCGGCAAACTGATCTGCTGAATACTCTGGTTTATTTCTTGTGGTGTTCACAGTGCCCTATGTCATTGGGATAAATTTGTTAGCATGTTTATTTTCATTAATAAATAAAACAAGTTAATTTTGGGGTCAAAACCCTCACTTAAGCTTGTCATTTTTTTGAGTTTCTGAATTTCCCTACATCCAAGGTTAAATTAGTGAGTACGTGGAGTTGAAACTCTTACCTTGAGGGAACCTCATATTGGGCAATCTTTTGGCACTGATTTTTGAATCTGCTGATCTGAAGGCAAGATGGTGGTTAAAAACCGGACGTTTTCATCTGTTACACTCTTGCCCATGAGATTTCACAGTAAGACCTACGGTTGCCCCCATTGTACTTTTCTGACTTTCTATGACGCCTCTGGGATGCTTAAAAAACTCTACTCCTCACTTAGCCCAGAACATTCCATTTCTAAGTCTCTATGTCAGCTGAGCCCTTGAAACTATGAGCCCCCTACTGAAAATCACATCCAGATTGAATGGCCTATTTTCTTTCAATTTTCCGCAACCATGACAGATAAGGGCTTAACTATGCCATTAGCATCTAGTCAACTACCTAGTGTCATGGAAAGTTTATTTAGAAAGCAATAACAGATAAGTCCCTTCCTATATTGATCTAACTACCATAACCAGATTGCTGATTGCACGCCAAGTACACCAAAACACCTCACCTTCCCACTAAAAATAGCTGCCATTACTACAAACCACCTCCCCTACTAACGAGAACTACTCCCAAGTGCAGGCCCTTGAGGGGTATTAGACCCTGTATTTTTGAAATAGTAATGTAGTTGTTCCATATAAAGCCATTTAGCTTGATAAAATCCTAACGCTCTTATCAGATATCTAGACCTTCTTTGTGAAGAAGAAGAATAAGGAGACAATCATTTCGTCAGTAACCTTAGCTAATTTTACCATAAGAGTCA
Source organism: Massospora cicadina (assembly GCA_022478985.1). Lineage (NCBI taxonomy): Eukaryota > Fungi > Entomophthoromycota > Entomophthoromycetes > Entomophthorales > Entomophthoraceae > Massospora > Massospora cicadina. The sequence continues at coordinate 59,586 of JAKSZP010005388.1, read as the reverse complement.
AAAAAAATAAATCATAACTACTGTCAATTTTTGATTTTTATCTAATTTTATGATTCTATAGTAGCTCTAATTAATAATTCTTTTCTATGCAAAGTAGAAAAATTAGAATTGTATTTAAAGTTGATGCTTTCTGCTAAGTGAACCAAGGGGATTAAAACCAACTTTGGTTAGTCCAAATCCTTTACCCAACTTCTCAATTTGACTCCTCGTCATCAATTCCACATTTAGGAGCTATTCAGTTTATAAAACCAAGATACAGATCGGTAGTGAAACGGGTGCTGCTCCTGTCAATGTTCTAGTCTGCCAAGCCCTCCTTGCAGCCATGGAGCCAATTTTTAATGGTTTTTCCTGTCCAAAGATCCTTTTGGACTTCTTTGAGAAAGCTCAAAACAATAATTAAGAGACTGATCATATTTAAGGCCGTGCATGTGCAGATTCTGCAAAGCTGTCTAAATTTAATCAAAGTACCCTAAACTTATCTGAAGCTTTTGAGTTTCTCATGTGTGTCATAACTTTTTAAGTATGATGAATTTCAGATTGCGCAATATGTTAAGGTAATGCATACTTCAGGTATCCATTACTATAACTTTACTTTCACCACTTGCTTCCCCATGCTGCTGATGCATCACGCCTATTCTGCCCACTCTGTCATGCGCCCTCAAAGCTACCCTGGGTGATCCATCAATCCCTCTTCCCCATATAACGTGGCTCATAGCTAATTGCTGAAGAAATAAAATAAGAATATATCTTATAATCTCTTTACTTGGTACACTGTAAATAGAATGCGTGGATGTTCCATCTCTTGGGTGGGCCCCATTAGTACTAAAAATGAAACCTTCGGTCTAGTCCAATATATCCCATTTGATTTTTGACCATTGCATTTGGTCTTTATTATAAGATTTTATACTTCATATAAAATATCATAACTAAATGATAAAATTGGTAGGAGAAAACGGCTGAAATGGTAGCTTTAGCCCAGGTTAAATAATACATAATGGGTGCTGCTAATCAGCTAGTATAACCAGCCAGGATTGGTCAGAAATTGCCATTTGCTAGCCAAAGATCTAATGTTAGTATAATCACTTAACATTAAAGCTGGAGTCTATAAGTAACCTCATCACGTTGGACAAAGATCTAGGGCAAATGCCAGGTGTTCATCTTTTGATCACCCCATGATTAGGCGTTATAGTTTTATGATTTGTGAAAGCATAGTCAGAGAGATTACTGGCCATTTTAAGAACTAAACTTTGTAATGGGGCATACTTAGCACTTTTGTCTGATCACATCTCTTAGTGAACTAATCATATAGTTAAGTGGTATAAGAATTCTCACAGATTATTGGATGATTTTTAAGCTTTTAAAAAAGTCATGCGAGGGGTGCAAATCTGGGTTTTTTTGCTGGATAGTAGTAACCTCATATTGGTCAGTACTTTCTGGAAACAAAGCACCTGATATAGCGGTGGTTTTTTTCAGCATCTGGTTTAGTGCTTATTGAGAAATCTTTAGGGATAATCTGGCTCACAGTGCTTTCATGTTTTAATAACGTTGTGTAGTATATGCCAAGTGATTGATTGCTAGTTGGAGGTAACCAATTTACTGTTGAGACCCGCTAATAACTCCCTGTAGTTGCAATTTGCATCATGACCCTCCTCCATTGATTCATTTATATAAGATAAAGTTTTTATGTGTTTTGACGGTGCTTTAAGGTTGTTTTAATTCTTCCATTATTGAGCTAGCTAAAAGAGTTTTTAATAAAAATGTAAATGAACTTGTTTCTAAAATTTTTCTACTTCTCCAGGTCGTAGCCTTCTCTTTGCTGAGTTTTGGGGATCAATATTTAATCAAATTTTGATTAATGCCCAACATTGTAATTATGAATGACCAACTGCCTAACCGAAATGCTCAGTTGCACATCTGATAATAGTAAGAGCTCTTATTCTGGGAGGTCAGACTTAAGATTATTGCCATCTTTTTCATAGGGATTGTAATGAGATGGATTCTGGTATTCCTTATATCAGAGCTTAGTTGAGTCCCCATGTGAGGTCAGTCAGAAAATGTGCATCTGTAGCCTTTGAACAAGAGGCTTTGTCAATATTTTCTAAATGGGTTTATAATGATATTTAGGCCCATGCCACTTTCACTTTTAGGCTGGAACGGTTCTCTAGGGGCGATCAGAGCCACTTTGGCTTTATACTTGAAAAATTGCATATTCAGGACTTTGTTTCACATTCCAAGCTTCAGCTCATAGGCAGCACATGTGCCAAGTACAGTTGGCTTTGAATAAGATAAAAATGTTAATCAACTGCGTCTTTCATCTGTTATTTAAGCAAGCGTACTTTCAGTAGGCCATCTGGGTCAACATAATGGAGAAAACTTCTTGTTCTATATCCTCGACCCCTGGGCCCTTCTCTGATTATAGAACATTAAATATTACCTTGTTCTTTTAGTTTGTTTAGGAGTCAGACCAGTTGAAGAGTGGAATTTCATACTGCCTTTTATTACAACAGTCTTGTCTATATTAGTCTTTGCATTTAATGCCAATTGTAGAGGCTGAGAATTTCTTCAGCGTCTTAAAGTTTATTCTAGAGCTAATCCACACCATAGTTCATCTTAAAAGCTTGTACCTTAAAGAGCCTTTAGTTAGGTGTACTTTCCATCAGAGCTTTAACTCCGCCATTTACAAAATGATGCTAGCGCAAAAACTAAAATTAAGGGGAGATGGTATCATATTAGCGGAGACGCTTCCCAAAACATTTTCTGTTGAACCATTAGTTACATCCCTTGGCTATTTTTCCTTATTAAAGGGTATCATTACAGGTTTTAGTTTTTTTGGAGAATTTGCCGCTCTTGTTGATACATTCAGGAACATTAATGCAAATAATTGTAGCTATCTTAACGTATAAGAACATGAGATAGTCATCTTATGAGCCTTGCATGCCTTTAAGGGTGCTTTACACAAAGTTGATGCCATCGCATATGGTGCGCCCCTTGATAAAACCATTCTGGGCTTTGTATAAGATTTACAGCAGCTTAAGCATAGAATTGATATAGTAATAATTACATGAGTTGCATGTAGTCTATGTTGAAATTTCCAATGGGCGCCAGTTCCAAAGGCTCCGTTGAAAAATTTTCTTATACAGAGACACAACCCTGGCCTCATGGCCCCTAGGGTTTTATCCCCTGGTCTGCAGGCAGTAATAGAGTAAATTGCTCATTCTAGTGTATAACAGTTGCAGATCACATTGAGCATTTCATGCACATATTTTTGGTGACAGGTGCATTGTCCTTCACCAATTCCTAAGTGCTTACTTAACTTCTGCAAAAGTATTTATTTAACTGAGGTAAGCTGACCAGGAGACAGACATTACCGAATATATGTGAAACTAAGAGAATAACTAAGAAATATAAAAATTGGGCACCCCAGGGTACTCAAGTTACCCCTGTTGCCAGCGGGACTGCCAGGTATGGGGGGGTTGGTGCACTACTCCGAGGGGGTTTCCCCTGCTATGGAGCAGGTGTGAAGGAAAGGGTCTGTGTGGAGGAACCAGAGTGGGAATCATAATTCTATGAGCGCTTTTTGTCTTGGTCTCATATATCCATAGAGCCAGGCTTGGAAGTGCTCTAGTAAGAGGACATGGAATCTGTTAATAATACCATGAATGGTTGGGACCGTGCCCTTGAACGCATCTGATGCAATTGTGTGTATTGTCCACATTGCAATGGGTAATATCAGGGAGCGGAGGGTAGATGGGATTGGTGACTCGATTTGGAGCGCAAAGATGCTCTTTGATATCGAAGATTCCTGTTCGTTTTGAATCTTGAGCAGGCGTGCGACTTCCTGCCATATAGCTTTAGTTGGGGGGCATGTTTCTAGGCGGTGATGTAGGGATCCCTCCCCTCCACATACTTCACATGTATTGTGGAGGGAGTTGGAGCGGTCCGCCGTCCTATAGGTCCTTCTCAAACAGCGCAAGGCGCTTGCTCTTATCCTTGGTTGTAGGAGTGGGTTGTGTGTCATTTTCCACATTGCTTTCTGTGTGGTTAAATCATAGGGAATTTCCAGCAAATCTAGGTATTCTATCCTAGCTATGCTTGGGGTTGTTGCGAGCATATCCCTCTGGGGGTGGTTTTCTGGGTTTCTTAATTTGAATTGGGGGCTGGGTCGTCCCCTTCCCTGTATAGTACCCATGTTCTCTATGATCCATACCATATGGCAGATAGTTCATAGGATATGTTTGAAATGAGGTGAGGTCCCATGTGGACCCGTTGCAGTAGGGTGCTTGGCAAGGTATGAAAGTAGTCTGGGTGGACTATGTGGGTTGGTTAATTTGAGCGCCTGTGCAAAGTTAGTCCTTGCTGATCTGGACCATGATTGTTGCGGGAGGTCTGGAGCAAGGATTTCCTTTATCCAGGTACCTAGGATGTGATTGGCATGGCTCTCAAAATCTATTAGTCTCATGCCTCCGCTTGAGCGTGGGCCAAATAGTGTTTCCATCCTTATAGGAGGGTGAGAGCCAGGCCACAGCCAGCTCTGGATAAGCGCGCGAATTGAGGTTATAAAGGTAGGTGAGAAGGCTATTGCATGGGCCTGGTACCATAGTATTGGGAGGGTGAGCGAGTTAGCAACTGTAACTCGTCCTGTTAGTCCTGGGGTTCTTCCCTTGAGGGAGGCGACGCGTTTGGATACCCGTTGTAACAGGTTACTTTCCATTGTCTCATTAGCATATCCCCCTGATTCTATCCAGATTCCAAGGTGTTGGACAGGAGTGGTGGTGGGAGGTGTTGCAAAGGGTAAAATGATTGGGTTTTTTCTTCATGTGTTGGTGTGAGGCTCTGATGTTGTGGCCCAATTGTTTGTGTATTTGCCTAAGAGGATGATTTCTGTCTTCCTTTTGTTGAGCGATGTATTGCTCACCTTGGAGTATTCCTCTAGAGTTTTTTCCAGCTGTCGGGCATCTTCATTGTTTGCTATACCTGCTACGCAGTCATCTGCAAAGGCCAGTATCTTGACTGTTGGTTGTCCTTGTGCGGTTATCCCCATTAGACGTGAGTCAATTACTCGGAGGAGCGGGTCAATGCTGAAATTGTATAGCAGTGGGCTGAGGGGATCCCCTTGTTTGAGCCCTCTGTGTGGTTTAATCTTGTTAGTTTAGGAAGCCAGAGCCGCATACAGCCATGGTTGCAGATTCTGTTAGGAGCATCGCCCATTTTATGAATCTTGGTGGGATTTTGAAGGCATGTAGACATTCTTTTAGGTATGGCCAGCTAACACGGTCATACGCCTTTTCCTGATCCAAGAAGACCAGGGCACCAGTTGCTTTGGATTGGCAAATGTTTGCAACAGTGTGTTGGTTCCAGATTGACCGCCCTGGTATAAACCCAAATTGGTTGGGTGATAGGGCGTCAGATGCAATTGCGCCTAATCTAGCTGCTAGAATTTTTGTTAGAATTTTTGTGTCAGTGTTGGAGAGTGCAATTGGGCGCCAGTTGGCTAGGTCCAACTTGTCACCCTTTTTATACAAGGTTATAACGTAAGATTCATGGCCTCCTGGTAATAGGCATGTTACAAACAAACTCTGGTTCATTGACGCCAATAGGATAGGGGCGATTTGTTAAAAATATTTTTTGTAAAATTTTGCAGGGTATCCCATAAGGCCCTGGGCATTTCCAACGTGGTGCACCGCGAATTGTTTCCCAAAGCTCCTCCCATGTGATAAGGGATAGTATATTGTAATTTGGTGGTGTACTTTGTATCTTGGCAGTTTGAATAAATTCTTTAATTTTTTGTGGATCTGTCAGCGTATCACAGTATAATTCAGTGTAATAGCGGTGTACTTCCGCCTTGACCTCCTCATGGTCAGTTGCCATGGTGCCGTTGGTCTTGTGGACCAGTGTGCACATGGGCTGGTTTCCACAGGAGTGGAATTGGTGGAAAAAGTATGTCTAACAGGTTTCACCTTCCTTTATGAACTTACCTTTGTTCAATACTTTGATTCTGTATTGGTGTTCAAAGATGAGACTGTTAGGTCAGGCTGAAATTTCTGCCCATTTGCATCCCCCAATTAGGGCTATAGCCAGATCTCGGAGTATTTATTTCCAGGTGGTCTAGTTCTGCCAAGGTACTCTTGATTGTGGCTGTGTCCGCGGTGTACTTGCGTGATGCAATATGTCAGGTTTTGTTGATTAAATCTTTTTGAAATTTTCCCATGTTCCAATGGGATCCAAAGTGAATGGGGCTGTGAATTCTGGGTTTGTAGCCTTGTTTTTAACCCATTCAGATATCTCAGGCAATCTTATATTCTCTGGGTGAAGCTTTCTCCAAGGAGACACCTGTGTGTGGGATTGGGTTGGCGCTAACTGCACCATAACTAATCGGTGATCAGAAAAATTGATCTTTTTTGTTGTAAATTTGGAGATTCTTGAGTGGTGGGATCGTGGGATGAGGATGTGGTCAATATGACTCATTGATATGAGCAGTCCCTCACGTATGTTGGGTCTTGTCATATGGGGAAGGATTGGTGAATTGGGAGGAAGAGCATCCTGTAAGCCAAGAGATGCCTTCATTGTGCGATATTCAATGTGTTCAGGTGGGTATCCCCTGGGATTAGGCCATCAATCTGTATTGGGGTTATCCCAGCAGTTAAAATCGCCTAACATGATGATATCTGGTGGGAGGGTGAGGGTAGAAATTTTTCAAAATTTTTTTTCTCTCAGTTGCAGTGCACGGTGCGTAGATACATGCTAACAAAATTATTTCATCTTGGCATGTGATTGTTGCTACCAGGACTCGACTGTGCAAGTGTGATGATGAATTTGTAATTTTAAATTTTTTGTTATTTTGGACTATCACCCCACATTGAGACGTCTATACTGATTGTGATAGTGCGACCCTGGTTGACCAGGATTCTTCTTCCCCTTGTAGGCAGTGGGTTTCTTGGATGGCCAAGATGTCTACAAGAGGTTTTCACAGGTATACCAGCTTTTTGGCTTGGGACATATGAGCCCTGGCTCCCACAATATTTAACATCCCCATTGACACTGAGGTGCCCGCGGCGCCTCAGGAGTGGTTGAGAGCCTCTGGTCCTATCCCACCGCGGCTCATTTCAGCCATGCTCCGCATCTGTACTCCAACTCTTTCACTGCCATTGTTGGTTCCCTTGATCTGACACAATGATTCAAGGGAATTGCGGTTTTTTGCATTTGCATCAACTTTTCCTGCACAGGTCTCATGTTGATTTATTGCGGGTTGTTGATTGGATTTTATATTTCTGAGGTTCAACTTTGTTGCATTGTGCATCGCATTTTCACTAAAATTGCGGTCGCATTGTTCCTCAGTATGTGCATGACTGATGACGCTTTGTGGCTCAGTCTGGTTACTGTGAAAATTTTTGACCTGGGCATATTGTTCTGATTGGTTGGTTCAGTGAATATCAGAAATAACCTCCTGAATTTGTCCATGGTTAATGGCGGATTCCGCGTGTGCCGCCGCTTCAGCCGCTTCTCTCTTGCAGGCTTTTTGTGCTGCTTTATGCTGTTTACTTGTAACTGGGTCCACGATGGAGTATAGTCCATCTTCACCCCAGCGGAATGGGTGGTGGCCATCATTCATTTTGGCGAAGTTTTCATTATCTTCGTCCATAGCTTCTTCACAAAAATCATTTTCCATTAAGCCCTCTTTTACAGGGCATGCATGTTCCTTGAGGCCCAGTGAGCCACAGTGGTTGCAAATGGGTGGTGCGCATTCCAGTGTAACTCGGAATGCAGCCAACTGGCCCCCATCTGCAAAGTGAAATTCTGCTGCATAGGGAATTCTGGATAAATCCTCTTCCACTTCTGGGAAAGGGTTGATTACAGCGATAGCTTTGTCTATGCACAGGTTGGTCATTAAGCGAAATCGCTGTAATTTGAGTTGTTGGATTTCTCCGTAGGCCACAAGACCTTTGCAGAGCTCCTCCTCGAATACCTTATGAGGATGGTTGGTGGGGAGCGAGTCAAAGGAGATGAACAAAGTTTTCGCTTTGTTCCATCTGGTGCGCACAGTGTGCACAATTTTTTTGCCCTCAGGAGGGCAATTTCCACGCAGATTTTTGTTGCGGCATTGGCTTCATCAACTGTTTTAAAACCAATATCAATCCAGCCATGGCCCATGTTGTTGGTGGCTATGTACACTGCGTGAGGGAAAAGTGAGGGCTGTGCCTCACATGTTTTCTCCCACAGGGTCGGTGACTCATCCCCAAGGAAGAGTCTGATCCCGTGTTCCACCTTTGACAAAGGTTGGTTGAATTGAATGTACATGTATTGCGCGTGCTTTGCATTAAATACCATAAACCCAGATGGTGTCTGAGTTTGCAATTTCTTTGCAGATTGGGTTCCTGGTCCCCCTCCAGGGCGTTTCTTGCCCTTAGTTGCACCGTTAAGTGCACCGCTTGCTGCGACGCTCACCCATGTTGTATTATTTTTATTATTAAAGTCGCCCATCTTTCCTGTGTGTGATTATCCAAATTTGCTGTTTGAATTGAATTGTAGTAACTAAAGTGATTGTTATGAGAAAGAAAAGCACTTTTAATCATTCATTTTGTACTTGTAAATTTTTTGTTTGATTTTTAATCTTTACTTTCAATAAAATTCCCGCTAGTACCCAATTTTTATTTTACTTCAATTCTTCTTGCCAAAGTCTAATCACACTAACTTGGTGGCCTGTCAGCCCCTATACTAGATGAGCAATACCAGTTCTGATGATCACAATCGCTCCCACCATAGTCATTTGGATCCATCATGCAAAATGATCTGGGAATATAATCCCGTTATTGAAGCTATCCACTTTCAAGATATTGGAATCCTATGGTCTAACATATCTCACCTTCAAGAAAGGATCCGCCCCTTTGCCTCTGCTTTGGTGATGATCCCTTCCATTGGAGATCCCAAAGCAGTTAATCCAGTAGTTTAACCCCCTGCAGAAAGGCCCGCAGGGTCTGGAGCTGTATCTGTTTGGTTCCTTGCTGGGTTTCTTTTCACACTCATTGTAAATCAACGGCTCATTGTTGCCCAATATCCTGCACCATACAACGTCATTTAATGTGGCAATGCCACTGGCATTCTGGCTTACTTTTTGGGTGCTTACGCATCCTGACTGGCAGGCAGTCTGAACTTCTTATGCCATTTTACTGCCAGTGGGACTGATCACATGCAATTAGCTAACAGAATTCACCCCCTACCATTATAAGTTAACAGTGTGCTCATTACAGGGGGCCCATTGATCAGCATACTAAAAGTTTCCTATTCACCAAGCTATGGCACAACTGGCTCACCTTGATAGGGTACTACCCCAGTTTATTGAGTTATCTCAATATGTGGAACTGAAACTTGCCTTGGATACACTGCTTCAGGCAGAAAGTATGCTTTTATGAGAGAATAGGGGTATAACGGATCATCTTGACAAGGCCTTCCACTAACTGCAACTGGTTGGCTGCCATGCCAGCCAGCTTGCTGACTGCTTGGGCAATACTACGGAGCAGATAAACTGTGTAGAGCGTAAACTGGATAGCTTTGTTAGAGAGGGAGAGGTCTTCATTGAAAAGCTGCCCCGTTTGATTGTGATGGAAACATACCAGAATTTTTAAGTGGTTTGAATTTGCAGTAGAAGGGCTTCAGATTGGCAGAAGGCTAAACCGTTGTTATCCTCTCTGGATGTTAAGAGCACTGATCAGGTCACATGTTATCTTAAGAGGTTTACTGTAACGTATCAAGAGGTGAAGGAGACCGTGATCTGCCAGTTTGGGGTTGTGGCAAAAATAATACAGCGCAAGCCAGAGTTCTTGACAATTTTTTTCAAAAGAATGAGTTTTTGGTGGAGTTCTCAGAGCTGTTCACAGCTGAGGCTCATGTGTTGGTGGGAGCAATTATTCTAACTAATGAGGAGGTGGGCATAGAGATGACGGCGGCTGTTAATCCATATTGAGAATTGTATAACGCTATGGCCCACATTCTTCAAGATGACGCAGAGCTATTAAAAAATTGTCACCTGTTTACGCCATCTATCTATCACTTTTAGTGCTCCCAATGTGGAACGATAAGCCCCTGTAATTGCTAGTAAATCTTCAAAGAAAATGTACATTAGCAACTTGTTTAATCCGTTAATTAATACCCATCCACTTATTGCACTGGTGAGTCCTTTTTGTCAACATTATCTTCAACCAGCTCATCCTCATCTGATTATAACCAATTATTTTATTTTTTGACCTTGACATTTGGGTGGGATACAGGGATGAGAGACGTTTACAAATGCTTGTACCTTGTGCGGCCAAAGAGTCCATTATGCAGCTAGCTGTCTAAGCAAACTTCCATGAAGTACCATCTGCCCCAATTGAACAGGGAAATGCCAAGTGGAGTAGAGACAAGCCGCTCTACTTCCGCTAGTCAAAATTTATTTTCCATGATGGTTCTCACGAGTTGCTATGTGTTGGTCCCAGGATTTACCCTGACAATTTATTATATTATCAAATACCCTATGATATCTTGGCCTCAAACCAAGGGAGAGACCTCAATAATGCAGACTTGGAGTTCTGCCAAGATATGCAAAAACTTTACGCCTGAAAATCCTTAGAGAAATGGTACAGTCAAAGTTGGACCCTCAACTTATGTTGCAACCCTAGAGGGGGTGAACGTGCAAATTCCAGTAGAAAAAAATTTCTCAGTAGTATCCTCATGTCGCACTAGTATTGTTACTTTTCTGGATAACCAAAAGCCCTTAAATGTTCATGTAATAAACACCAACGGTTCCTCTTATTTGGAATGTACATACTGTTATATTTTTGTACGAAATACTAAAGTCTGAGTGATTATAGACATTGGTGCTCCCGTCATTATTATATCCACCAAGCTTGTGGCTAAGCTTCCAAAGAATCCTGATGTGGAACACCAAGTAGTGTATAGAACTGTGGGGGCTTAGAGAACTGTGTCAGAGGGCGCTTAAAGCTTTGCCTTTGAGGTTTGGTTTGGTCAGTGCATCCACTCCAGAGGTGGTTCTGCCTAATAGTAACTATGACATGTTAGCAGGGCCACGTTCATGCAGCAATTCTGGCAGTGACTGATATGGCAAATAAAACATTTAACATTCTAGGACAATGGATCCCTATCTAATTAACCTCCTACGGGGTCTTAAAGGACTCAATCCACTCCAATTAGATCAATATGGCATATATCAACAGTGTGCTTCCTGTTAAATTTTGGTAAGTAAAGCGGAAAACTTGAGCTCTTCCTAACCAAATTTATGAGTACAATGGTATTTTGCTACGGGCTGCAAGTTCTTTAAGCATACCTTCTGGGAATCAGGTCATAATAGGGAGGAGCTTGGAGTAGACATCCCTGAAGGGCTATATGGGGAAATTATGGGGCTTACTGGAGATTGCAGTTAGAACCCCATGTGGCTCCTGGGCTCCTATTACTCGTGCAGGGGCAAGTGAAGGTGTTGATAGCGACCTGTAGAAGGGGTCTATGAAGGTTCAAAGGCGCCAAGTGGTGGCTTATCTGCATCTGATTCCTATTGAGGTCCACCATATACACAATTTTGGTTCTTAAGAAGATCTCAGGCTACCTGTAAAAACCCCATCCATCATAATTACTGTGGTTCTGCGTGAGGCTCTAACTGGCCTGTCGGAGGACCAGAAGGACAGGGCGTGAATCTGTTTGAAAAATACCAGAGCATTTTTGCATCTGATGACCATAATTTGGGATGTGCACGCAGAATTGTGCATTGGTTGGAGATGGGAGATCACCTCCCATTTGGTCATAGCCTATTCATCACATAAAGGTGGAGGAACAAGTTTTATCTGAGGAGATATATAAATTGATTAAACATGGAATATTAGAGCCGTCAAAGAGTCTCTGGGCGTCACCAGTGCTATTTGTCAAGCTAAAAGTATGACACCAACTGAGTAGTAATCAACTACTAGAAGCTAAACAGTATCATGAAAAAAGACTTATACCTGCCTCTGTGAATCAATGATGCTTTAAATCGTCTAAGTGGCGCCAACTATTTCTCTGCTATGTACTTGATTTTGGGGTACTGTAAAATATAGTTGCTGGCGTCAGAACAAGAGAAGTGGGCCATAATCACCAAAAGAAGTTGTTCCAGCCTACACGTATGCCACAGGGTTTGTGCATCTCCCTGGCTACGTTCCAGAGGGCTATGAACACTATCTTAGGTGACATGAAGCTGTCTTGAGTTCTAGTCTACCTTAGAATATTAATGTCTTATTGCAGACATTCATGAAACATTTCAATCAACTAGAACAAGTGTTTCACCTAACCGCTAAAGCCAACATGTAAAAATTAAGCTTAGAACGTGCCACTTTTTTAAGGAGCAACTGAAATATCTCAGTTTTTTGGTATACTCAAAAGTGCTTAGTTTTCAGCCAGAGAAGGTGGATGCTATATTCAAGAGGACTCAGCAAGATAATAAGAAGGATACTCAGGTGTTTTTGGGGATGGTTGGGTACTACTAGTGGTTCATCTATAGCTTTAGCTGTATTGGGGCTCTGCTATTCGAGTTATTAAAGAAAAATGCTACCTTAATCTTTACTGATTGTTTTTTAGTACTAGTTATGCCCAGCTCAAAAGGGGGAGCTGCCATGAATCTTTATTCTCAAATGGGCCAAACAAAGGGATTAATATGAATTAGAAAAAATTCCTAATATAGCCCCTAGGTTATCAGCCTAGGAAGCCATATCAGATGGTGAGGAGGCTTTGGGGAAACTTTTTTCTGGCGCCCGCTTTAGCTGGCGGGCCATGGTGGACAGCATTGGGGTGGGAGCATCAGCGACATGGGGCATAAGGAGGTATAGTTGGGGGTTTTCTTTATTAATGAGGCCAGCAGTATTCATCACATCAACATATTAAGCAAGTTGATGCTCAGGAAAAATGATGAGAGCTGGCACATTATAATTGACTTGATGTGCCGGCAGGTTTCAGGATAATTTGGGTTAAAAAGGGAAATTTTGCTGCATTGATGCAAGTGTGGCTCACACCAAAATCAAGCTCCTCAATATTGTACTTCAAATCTTCCTCAAAATCATGAGGAAAATTGGGGATAGGAATACCCTCGACCAGGGGCTTCATTGCCCCATGGAGTTGCTGGTGTAGGAGGGTGTTGGCCAGGGCAGCTGCAGCTGCAGCTGCCATTTTGTTAATATTTTTATAAAATGGGAAACCCGTTTTTGGACAAAAATGGTAGGAACATGATTCAGAAGGGTCAACAAAAGACTTTTCCAAAGGAAAATCAGATTTCACGTGGTACAGCCATTCATAATCATCAATCCACATGAGAGCCTCAATTGGATTGAGTTTGGAAAGCGCTGGGCCAGCCACAGGAATTGGGGCTGTGGCTTGAGCTGATGGCCATGTGCTGTCAACCATGGCAGCTCAGCTGAAACTGGTTCAACCATAGACTCAGGATTCCATAATTCAGTAAAATTTTCAAAATTTTTAAATTTTCTTAAATTTTTATTTGGCTGCCGCTTTGGAAGCAGTGCCAGAACTCCCCAACGTTGGGGGCAGGAGGATCAAGCCCCATTAAAAAACTGGGGTAAGGCAGCCACCAGGGCGGTGCCTGAGCCCTGAGCGGCAGATGTGGCAGATTCAGCAACCGTGGGGCACTTTCACTTTGAGTGGTCAAGCTCAAATCACAGGGGCAAATGGCGCGGCCGTTTTTGATGCGCGCCCAGAATGGGTGATCAGGGGCGGATCTGATCACAGTGCGGGGAAAATCATGAGGTGAGAGTTGTGATGAACTGGGTGGATCATTGCAAAGGTGCGAGGCCCTGCCAACTAATCCATCCCATTGGGAACCACAAACTGTAACATTGTGTCTGCGCCGTAAATGGCCAAACCCTCCATGAGCTCATGGCGGAGGCGTTTGTGGGAAAGGAAAGAGGAAGAATTGGCGAACTGGACCACCAAAGTGGCCTCATCCAAGAGCTGGGTGCAAATGGTGGGCAAAGGAATTTTTAAAAACTAATTGCAGCTTGGCTGCTGCTGCTGCATCAGCTTCAGAGCAGAAGCTGAGGTCAAAGTACCCCTTAAAGGGGCATATATGTACTAATTGTTATTAAATGCTTTTGATGTCTTACAAACCGCGTTGGCTAGTGCGCTCATTTTGCAATACCCTGATTTTGAGAAGGAATTTATTGTGCACGCAGTAGCTTCTCTTTCCACTGTAGGGGCGGTGTTATCCTAAAAAGATGATGATGGTGTGGAGCATCCTGATGCATATTATAGCCAAAGCTTAACACGCCCAGAACGGAATTACACTATGACCAAACGGGAGTGTTTGGCATTATTATATGCATATAAATAGCTCTGGGTATACTTATATGGGGTGAAATTTAAAGTTGTAATGGATCATGCCTTATTGCGCTGGCTGCAGAAGCGTTGGAAACCTGAAGGGTGGCTTGTTCAATGGTCTTTGAAGCTCCAAGCATATTACTTTGAGATAGTACACTGACCAGTGGCAGAACATCATAATGCAGACTGTAACCCTTGATTACCAATGGTCGCCATTATGTCAGACTAGTGGACATAATGTATGAAAGATGGTTATAACATATATCATGATGAGCCACCACAGGTGTTTAAAGTGCTGGATGGGCTGTGACAGGATACCTTTTTGCACAATGGAAAGCTATATAAGCCAATTGGAGAATTGACGCTGGGTTTCCTGAAAACTTCCGCATGACCAAAAAAATTATGGTGCTCTTAGAGCTGTAAGTCATGGAGGGTTGCAGAAAAATAAGATTTTTTGCAACCACGCTACTATTGGGAGAACATGCATTATGACGTTCTTGAGACGGTTGCATGTTGCCACCAGTGCTAAGTGGAGAAACCTTTCCACAAGAAGACCTATTACCAGCTGGTTAATCCTTAATTTACAATCAAAGTGTTTCCCTTGATGTGGTGGACCCTTTGCTGAATGGCGCAAACCGCTCTAAGTATATATTAGTATCAAATGATCACTTGACAAGATGGGTGGA
Organism: Massospora cicadina; assembly: GCA_022478985.1. Lineage (NCBI taxonomy): Eukaryota > Fungi > Entomophthoromycota > Entomophthoromycetes > Entomophthorales > Entomophthoraceae > Massospora > Massospora cicadina. The sequence continues at coordinate 44,560 of JAKSZP010005388.1, read as the reverse complement.
AGCAAGAGTTATCAATGATTTAGGTGATGTCATCACCACCAAGTTTATCATAAAGTGTGTAATACAATGACATGACCGTCCGCAATTAATCCTCATGGACAATTGAACCAATTCTAAGTCACATGTCCTGCCCAATCTTAATGAACTAATGGCAAGCCACAGGCTCTTAACTACGCCCTAACACCCTGAATCTAATGGAATGTTGGAATGAGTTAACGGAACATTGGTAAACATTCTCCACAAGCTTGTAGGACGCCCCTATGAATGGAGTACCCTCCTATACACCGCCATCTTTGCTTATTATATCAACTACCACTTGTTGACAGGCAAGAGTCCATTTTAATTGCTCTATGGTAGACATCCGGCTTTTCCTGCTTTGTTTTACTTCTGTGTGGCAGATACTGGCAGAGTAGAACCACAGCGTTATATGACCAACTTAATGAATATGATGATAAAACTACAAATGGAATATTATTTTACCAATTAAGCTAGGAATATTTGTGATCAGGAGGCCAACCAAAGGAGACATAGCGGACTCCCACAGTTTGCTGTAGGAGATCTTGTCTAGGTTTACGACCAACATGGATTTGAAAGGAAGAAAAAGCTTGCTAACATCTGGGCTGGGTCGTTTGAAATAATTGAGAAGACTGGTATTGAGCCCACACCACTATGGAACCCACAGGTGGTCGTATTATCAACCAAATTCATGCAAAGTTCTTTTGGGCATACAAGCAATAGGATCTAATTATCCAGTCAAGGGTAGTAGTATTTAGAAATTGATATAACTTAACAATAAGCCATATATCCAGTGGATCTAATTTTCTGAGTTAAGGTGAGCCTTGATTTTTGAGCAGTAGATTATGTCAATATTGGGCAAAACAATCAAAATACTAATAGTTTTTCAAATTGAGGTGATTCACCAAAGCCTCGATGATAGGACAAAACCCTTAATTTTGTAGTGAATAGAGAATTACCAAGCGGTAGAGATGAAACTGACTAAATATAAAAAGGATTAAGAGTTGAGAGTGAGATGAGAAGGGGAGGTCTTTTGAGAAAAAAGAGAGAGTAGGATGGGGATAATGGAAGTAGCCCATTAGTTTATATAACAAATAAATAAATTAGTATTGTCAGGTCAATAGCTCCTTATTTCATACTTTTTTATCACTATCTACAAAGGATTGGCGATCTTATTATTGTCCATCTGTTGCTTGGTGGGACTGAACCCATGCAATCAGCTAGCAGAATTCATCCCCTACCGCCAAAGGTTAACACTGCGTTCATTCTCCCAGGCTAGAGTTTCAACTCCCTTGATTTCGCTGGTATCCTCACTGTTGCAGGCGCTTGTAGTGCAATCAGATTGGTTGCTTCAATTATTTTCTCTGGGAGTGGAAGCGTCTACTTGGCTTCATTTTTAGAAACTTGCCATGAATAGGTCCCTGCACTCAGCTTCTCACTGGTCTTCATCATGTCAGTCTCCGCCTGCATTGGATCCAGAATCTGCTAACCATACCATTTGGGCCACACCAATGGAGACAGTGGACCATTGTGCATGAAGTTAAATTCTATTGGTGCCACTCTCTGCCAGTTGTCCCCTGATGTGGGGTCTTATATCTCCGTCAGTGTATCATGTGGGGGTCTCCTCAAGTCCTGGACCTACCCACACTTCTGGAATTCAAGCAATGGGGTTTGACAAAGGTGCAGGGCTTCTTGAACCTGATAGTGGTCTGAGCCCACTTTGGCTCCAATAGGCAAGGCGCCTACTGCAACTGAGCAGATGGTTCAATTCATTGGTTCCCCAGTTGATGTGAACACATCGTGAGGAAATCATGAATTAGTACTGTAGGGACCAAGGGGTTTATACCACTTGTCCTTTAAAATTATAGGCCAGTAAACCCGAAGTTCCTGGGTGCTGGATTTATACATTTCTAATTTCCTTAGCTAGAAAAGTCTTTTCTCAGGTTAAAGTCCCTGAAGTCATGTATCCTAATTATTAGATTTTCCCTAAATTAATATATTATGCCATTTTAAATTTAAAATAGTGAAGAAATTGTAGTCTTTTTTTCTTAGAGTCAAAATAAGGGAGATTAGGGAGGTTGTTCAGTCCATCTCCAAGAAGTCCAAGCTAAGATCTATAATCGGACAAATTTGGAGATTCTGCAGCAGGCTATTCATCTCAGTCAAATAGGATTCACACAATGCATGGATCAGGTTTGAGCCCTGATATTAGGGTTTTGAGCGAGTAATATTTAGTCACATTAGTTGGGAATGGTCCCCAATATCAGGAGGGCTTAGAATTCATTGGGGGATTATCCCTGATAAATGGTTTCAGCTATTTTGATGGCTCAGGTTCAATTCCCGTCATCTACCTCATCTGAATCACCAATTTGGGTATGAATCCTGACAACTCCCCCATCTAGATCTTGGTATAGAAGGAGAATGGACGGAGAAAAGGCCTACATACACTATTTACCACGGTACACTGAACAGCCTCTATATATAGAGTATTTGTTGCCCCACTTATAAATTGACTTTGTAGGGCCATGGCCAATTGATGCCAAATTTATTAAAATGACCTCTCGGCCAATGGTGGTAGAAAAGGACTATGTACCCTTCTGGAAGGTGTGCAGAGGTTCATGTTTGTAATTAAACTGACTTTTTTCTCCACTAGTTATAGCAGATGAATTTTTCAGAAGCTATATCCTGGAGTCAGATTATTTTATTGGTAATGCTTCTCATAGTCACTTTGGGGGCATCAGGTAAAGCTTGATCCAACGTGGCCTGAACTTTAGAAGGCAACTGAGGATTAGTTCCATACAATTTTTGGAAGGGCGACACCTTAATTATTTGGTGATAGCTTATTTGGTAGGAATAATTTCACTAAAATATTGAGGCCAGGAAGAGGGTAAGTCATGGCCATTTTCTGGAGAGTAGCAGTTAAAGTACCATTCACTCGCTTTACCATTCCATTGGTTACAGGATGGTATGGAATGGAAAATACCTGGGTGGATCCCATCAGTTCAGGTTAATCATTCACCAGCAATAATCAGAAGTTTTGACCATTATTAAAGAGAATTATATCAGGGCACCCATTGTCAGACATTTGCCCTCCCAGCTACAAGTAAATAATGTTGTGGGTCAAAATTGGCAAAAGAGAGGAAATGTTGGACATTTACTAGTCTGGGATATTGATATCAATTTAGATAATATTGAGGAAATTGGCCAAGAGACCCTGGCCAATTCTCAGTGGAACCACTCAAATTGGGGAAACACTAGTTTTAATACCTCGTTGGCAATTAACTCTAATATAAACAGTCAGATTACTCCGACTTTGCAGTAGACTCTGGGGCGTCCATTGAATGGATAACCCCCAGCCCCTACCAGTCACATTACAGCACCTACCTGGGGACCACCCCCTTTTATAGGTGTGGCAGGGGTCCCCAAAGTGCAATATTTTTCATGAAAGAAAATTGGATATGATATATTAAGTCATTATCCCATTTGTACGTCTTTCCCCAAAATAATTTCCCATTCATCGTTCAGCCTAAATGAAGCAAGATTACGAGCTTTGATAGGCTAACTTCACATATTTCCTATTTTGGACTAGGTTAAGCTATTCCAAACTTATCAATAAATTTCCTCTCAAATATCGATACTGTTAAATAATGAATGATCTGAGATTGAGAGGGTCCATTTTCTATCTTATCCCCCTGAGAAGCTTAATAAAAACTTAAAAACCCTAACTTTATAATTTTAAAAATTTAAAATTTATTCATAGTACGCCGACTAGGGGATGGACATTACTAAAATGGAAGCATCAAAACTAAACCAAAAAACCTGAACTAATTGCCCTTAATAGCAGCAAGACATAAACAAACAAAAACAAACCAGATGGAACAGCAGTGAACTTCTTATCCCACCATGGTGTTAGAGGAAGGGGGATCAGGGGGCTCATCCATTGTATCTGCATTGTAAAAAGTGCGGGATAAGGCAGAGAGCAAGGGCTTGGGTTTATCAGCGATATGGGGTTAAGATCATGGAGGATCGATTGTATGTAGAAATCATCATCATAAATGGCGCTCAGGTAAATGGACAAGCACTTTTCCGCTTGAATGCGTATAGCAGGAAGTTGGGAAACTAAAGCATTGTTAGCTTGGGTTATTTTTGTTTTGACTAAAGCCACAACCACTTTCTGATAGGCATCTGCAGCATGTTTATGCATCTGGAGAAGGTGTTTTTGCTCTGGGGCAGGTCTGAACAATAATGGGAGGGGGGAAACCTTTGGATAGTTCCAGTGCTGTTTGGGATATAATATTGTGGAAAAAAATTATATCAGGTTGGGCAGCAGCTGCCACAGCAAAATGATGTTAAGTGCATAACAAATCGCAATTCAGGTGTGAGACATAAAAGCGCTGAGGGATCTCACTGGGGGATCATGTAGGGATAAATTCCCTAACTTTGATTTTGGAGTCTTCAATATCATTACCTGCCTTTTCAGTTTCATTCAATGAGGACCATGGTCTCAAATCATACAAGTCCAATTTTCCTCTATAGGGATGGCTGAGGCTGGCGTTGGGTTTGGGCTTGGTAGCAAATTGTTGTCCAAGCCAAATCATGATTGGTGGGAGCATTAGTGGCTCCAGACTTAGGATGGGTCTGATTGGCTGCTGTAGATGCAGAAGTGGAAATAGGCTTTTGAAGAGGCGAGGGTAAGGTTGCCCCCCATTCTGAGAGGGCTGCAGGGTGGCCAGCAGATGAGGAGTTGGTGGCTGAGACTATAGAAGCGGCTGAGCCAGTGAGGTAGGGGCAACTCCACTTTAAGTGGTCCAACTTAAAGCAGGATGTACATATGGTCCGCCCGCCCTTGACACAGGCCCAGAATGGGTGATCAGGGGCAGAAACAAATGAAGGAGAATGGGGAATCGGTTGGCTACATCTGTAAATTTAGGGCTGATCATGGCAAAAGCCTGAGACTCAGTGAGGCTTGTGGTTTCATTGGGGACCACAAATTGAGGGATGGGGTCAGCGCCATAGGCTGCCAAACCTGCCATCAGCTCCCGATGAAGCACTGCTGGGGGAAGGTGAATGGTCAAATCAGAGAACTGAACCATCATCATGGAGTCAGTGGGGAGCCAAGTGCGCGTTGTGGGAAATTGGGTGCCCTGGAAAACCATGGGCACAGTTGCTTCAGTGGCAGTATCAGCTTTGATTGTGAAACTGAGGTCAAAGTACCCCTTATAGGGGTGAAAAGCAATGAATCCAGCGGATTGCATCACCGCCTGTGCTAATTTGATTTTTGGTTTGTCTGAATATGGGAACAACTTCCCATAAATGACCCAAAGGCCAAAATGCATGCAAGAGCGGGGCAGGACGAGAGGGCAACGGGGAACTTCCTGGGATCATGTGAGGTGAATGATGAGATCCTTTGGGGAATGAAACAACCTAAGGATTGGTTAGGACTGGACAAACAAGTTTGAGCATGTTTTCCCCCCAAATGGAAAATGCTGGGTGGGGTTTCGCCACTGCCCCACACAAGAGCAGCAGGCGGTGGGGCTGTGGACATCATTGGGTCAGTGTCGCAGATAGTTTGTCTAGCTATTCAGTTTTGTAAATTTAAATTTTCTCAAAGTGGGCATGAGCGGAAAGAAAAGTTTCTAACTTTATAAGTTTTTAAAGTTTAATATTTTATTATATTAGTGGTATAAATCTCCTATTACTGGATTTTGGTATTTCAAACACCAAGCGAGAATCTCCCAAGGCCAAAATCCAAAGATTGGTGCTCACTATAGGGGAGCCTGTATACTAACAAAACCTATTTTACTATGACAACTATTTTAGAGTCAAGGCTTGCTTCTTGGGAAAACCAACTTTTCAGTGCTTTGTCTCGCCTCAAAAGTCTTGAGCAGCACCCTCCACAAGGCCCTAGTGGCCCTCCCCTATTATTCCTAAATATCTGTTAAAATACAAGTATACGCCTGGTGAGGGCAGTATCGCCTCCTTCCTTTATGTTTATGAGTCTGCATTGGAAGGAGCGACTGACTTATAAAAAACAGGTCTATCCTTCCCTGCTTAAGTCAGATGTCTCACGAGATCATTGTTACTCAAATGGCTACGCTTACTGCCTGGACGGAGGTTAAACAAACGCTGATTTACGAGTTTGGTTTAAAGCAGAATTTACAACGGCAAAAACAGGTCTTTATGTACCTTAGCCTGCAAGAGGGAGAATTGATCCTCTCATTTGTTGAGCGATTCTATAGAAAAGCTAAACCTCAGTTGCTAGCCAAACTGCTCCCTCTAGATGATTCTATTGCAGCTATTGTGGCTAGCTTAGCATCTTATCCCTCTTTAATAAAATGTTCATCTCCACAGCCAAGCATATCTTTCAAATTGTATGGGATATCAAAGAGGCGCTGCTAACAGTGGATGGACTTTTATGAACCAGAACTAGTGAAAAAAGCACCAAAGTGGTAAGCAACTCCAACCCCTTCATCCTCTTCTATGGCTGTATCCCTTTGGAACCTAGCTGCTGTAGAGCTGCAACGACAAAATACTCTTCCACCATATGAGGATAGCCAGAAACTACTGGCAGTTATGGGGCAGCGTTCCCCCAGCTTCAGGTTCAAAAGCTCATCGGTGAGTTCATCTATTACTTTGCCTTGCTTCCCTCATGTTGAGCTGTTAGCAAGGTGGATAAAGTATTACATCCGTCTAAGTTGCTGCCTCAATCCCCCTCATCTTCAACTCAGGTTGCCCCTAATTCAAAACCTGTAGTCATGGGGCCACCTAAGCCAGTCACTTCTATGGCAAAGGTTAAGCTCATTAGACTTACGACGTCTCCCCCAAAAGTTGGCACCACCATGATGCTCCCTTAAAAATTCAAAAGGGTAGATGAGGGCGACAAAGCCTTTTCCCTGTGAGGAGTTTAAGCCGATTATACATCCCCCTCTTAGTATCTCATCGAGGCGCATTACAATCCATCTGATGATGAGTTTGAAGGGGCGGTGAAAATGCAGGCTATTATGTTTAGGGAGCTCCAATGGAAGTGCAGGTTCCAAATAGGTTGAGACCAGAGAAAATTAGTATAGCTATTATACCATGATGAACCTATCTTCAACTGTTGTTGAGGTTTCCAGAGGCGATTGGTACCGCTAGTAATGCTGATCAACTTCTTGGTACAGTGATATAATCCACCCAGCAGGTTCATACCCTCCAATATATCAAAGAAAAATACCCTGCGATGGCTCAGCGCCTTGCCTCCACTCTCCAGTTAAAGAAGTTTCTCGCCCTCCCCCTACCTTTGGTAACGCAATAACAAAGGTAGAGGTTGTTATTAATAAGGTGTGCGTTCTAGCCATCCTTGATATGGGTGATCCAGTGAACGTGGTCTCATCAAAGCTCATCAATAAAATTAAGTTGGCGCTTAATCTGGACTTTTCACAAGAGCTTGGAACTGTTAGGCATAATGATACGTGAGCTATTAGAGCCTACTTTTCTTTAACAATACATATTGGGAAACTATTACTGGCTGCCCCGCTTCAGCATAAACCAACAACGCCTACAAGTTAATTATTGTCACGCAATTTATGATTGAGTATGGCGGAGTCATTAATATGAAACAGGTATTTTTCTATCTTCTAAACTATGAAGTTTTTCTAGTCTTTAAAACGATGAGCCTAAGAAGAAGGAATATATATGCGTAGTTGAGTATTCTTATTCCACCCTCACCCTTACTTAAACCACATAGGGCAGAAATACAAAAAGCTTTCTGACTCTGTGGATGGTTCAGAAGGTATTCCATTGTATGTGTTAGAGGAGGTAGTAGTCAAAGCGGGTGAACAAAAGGTGATAGACACCAAAATTACTAAACACATCCCCCGCAACTGCCTTCTGCACTTAACAAGCATTAATGGAATAAGCCCTTTGGAAACTTGGGTGTTTCAGGTATCCTAAACCCTGCCTACCAGATACCTATCAATCTTCTGCTGGGAATCTCACTAACAGGGACATGGTTGTAAAGAAGCATAAAGAGATTTGAAAATCTACGTTGCTTCACGTTGAGGACATCCACAAAGTCCATTATATTGGGTCTATGTTAGATATGAGACTACCCACTGACCAAATAATAAGCACTTTGCCCAACGTTCAGATTTCTGATGATCTAACTCCCAATGAACTTAATAAATTTCATTCTTTATGGAAGTCATATAGGGATATTTTCTCCAAATATGATACTAACTATGGGCATATGAAGGGCTGATGCCACACCATTGATGTTGCGATGCCAAGCCTATTCAGTCCAAGCCTTATTGGAAATCAAAAGTTGAGGAGCTCCAGATGTGGACAGAGCTTAAACAGCTACTGGACGCAGGTCTGCTAGTGCTGCCACAAAGCTCTTGGTCATCAACGCTGTTATTAATAAAAAAGAAGAATGTGGACATCAAGTAGTATGGACTACCATAAGCTAAATAACCTCATCAAGAAGGACAGCTACCCAATCCTGAGAATTGATGATGCGCTGGCCCAACTCTCTGGGTCCAAGATTTTTTCCGCCACAGATTTGGCTAGCGGATACTGGCAGATGGACCTTTCTCCGCAAGACAGAAAAAAGTGTGCGCTCATCTGCAGTGAGTGTCTTTTTCAACCTACCCAATTACCACAAGGGTTGTGCAATGTGTCCGCATCTTTCCAGCGAGTCATGGACCACATCTTGCAGGACCTGAAACTTAGTTGTGCGATTGTATATCTAGATGATATCACCTTCTTCTCCTAAACCTTCAATAATCACCTTTCTCATTTAAAGGAAGCTTTACAACGTTTGCTGGCCTCTCACATTAAGCTGAAGCCCTCCAAATGTACATTCTTCCGAAAGAAATTGGACTTTCTGGGCCACGCCATCTCCTCAGATGAGATCCAGCCTCTTCCAGTAAGGTTGAGGCATTATTCAAGATGCCTGCCCCCAAATCCCTCCGTGATATTCAAGTTTTTTAGGTATAATGGGTTACTACCATCAATTTATCCCCAAATTTGCTCAGCTCAGTATCCCCTTGTACGCCTTTTAACTAAAAACACTCCTTTCCATTGGGGAATGGAACAACAAGCTGCTTTTTAAATGCTAAAAAAGCTGCTGCAGCAACGGCCAATTCTGCGCCACCCTGATTATAGAAAACACTTTATGCTGTTTACTGATGCTTCTGATTATGAAGTTGGAGCTATATTGGCTCAACTGGATGAGCACAGGGTTGATCAACCCGTTTCATATTATAGCAAGATGCTTTCTAAGGCAGAAAGCAATTATAGTGACACTTGTAAAAGTTTTCCCACCTTGATTGTTGTTATATATGTTTTCCCTTTCTTATATGGGACCTCATTTAAAGTTATTACTGACCACGCCTCTTTAAAGTGGTTACAAAATATGAAGGATCCTACTGGGTGGTTGGCACGCTGGGCTTTAAAGCTCCAGCAATATGACATGACCATTGTACACTGAGCTGGGACGAGACACATGAATGTTGATGGGTTGACTAAGATGCCCATCCTTCACTTAGATAATAGTGAAGCAGAGCGGCTACATGATCTTCTAATGACCCCTGATGCTTGAGAAGATGAAGATGAACCAGTACAGAAGATGCTAGCTCACCATTTCTAAAACACGAAGGTGGCTATGCGCATCTATACAAAAAAGTAGGGGTGAACTGGTTACCCTACCTCCGACCCTCAGAGCGAGTACCTGTCATTATGGAGTCTCATGCCCTCCTAGGGCATAGTGGAGTATGGAAGACCTATGAATGGGTAAAAGAACGCTACTATTGGGAGGGAATCATGGAGACTATCCTTGAAGTTTTGGAGATTGTTTATCACGCAAAAAGCAATCCAGCTTCAAAATCAAGTATTTTATCAGCCTATCACCCCTCAACAGCTTTTCCACACAATAAGTCTTGATGTGATTGGCCCTTTAACCCAAACTATGGGTGGAAATAGATATATATTGGTAGGATTGATCTCTTTACTAATTAGGTTGAGGAGGTGGGTATAACAGTTCAGATGCCTAAAGCCATGGCTACGTTCCTCCACCAGTATAATTTTACTTGACATGGTAGCCCTCGAGTTTTGCTCTGTGATAATGGTAAAAACTTAACCTCCTGAGTGGTTAAGATTCTCACGACTTCCATAGGCATACAACAGATCTTCTCTGCCCCTACAACCCTTCAACCAATGGTACCGTGGAAAGAGCCAATGGAACCCTAGTATCTATATTACGGAAAATGGACACTTCAGACCCTCTTCACTGGTATCAGTACTTATCCATTTCCCTCAAGGCCTACTGTATCAGTTAACACAGGATCCCTAATATGTCTACTTTCCGTGTGCTGTATGGATGTGAACCTGGGGTGCCAGAAATATTAACCAAATATAGTTTCTTTGATAGGACTGACCCTGAGAAAGCCATGAAGAAGTTGGGTCAGCACATTATTCAGCTTAAATATGGGGTAATTACCAACTTGGCAAAGACTGTCACAACAGAGGGTCTAGCTGCTAATGAGCTCCAGACCCCTAACCTTTCATTCCAAGTTTTGGACTTGGTGCATTATTATCACAATTATATCACCCCTAGAAGGGAGAAATTTGGGTCCATTTGGGAAGGCCCTTTTGTAGTTACTTACAAGTGAGGAGAGAAGTACTCCATCAAATCTTTTGCTACTGGATTTACTATTAATTGAGTTCATGACCGATTCCTATGGCCCTATTTTCCCCCAAAATCTTGAGAGGAATGATGTCAGACATTTGCCCTCCTGGCTACAAGATAAGAAGGTTGTGGGTCAAAATCGGCTTAGAAGGGTAATGTTTGACATTTACTAGTCTGGGATAATGATATCAATTTAGATAATATTGAGGAAATTGGCCAAAAGACCCTGGCCAATTCTCAGTGGAACCACTCAAATTGGGGAAACACTAGTTCTAATACCTCGTTGGCAATTAACTCTAATATAAACAGTCAGATTACTCCGACTTTGCAGTAGACTCTGGGGCGTCCATTGGATGGATAACCCCCAGCCCCTACCAGTCACATTACAGCACCTACCTGGGGACCACCCCCTTTTATAGGTGTGGCAGGGGTCCCCAAAGTGCAATATTTTTCATGAAAGAAAATTGGATATGATATATTAAGTCATTATCCCATTTGTACGTCTTTCCCCAAAATAATTTCCCATTCATCGTTCAGCCTAAATGAAGCAAGATTACGAGCTTTGATAGGCTAACTTCACATATTTCCTATTTTGGACTAGGTTAAGCTATTCCAAAATTTATCAATAAATTTCCTCTCAAATATCGATACTGTTAAATAATGAATGTTCTGAGATTGAATGGTCCATTTTCTATCTTATCCCCCTGAGAAGCTTAATAAAAACTTAAAAAAACCATAACTTTTATAAGTTTTTAAAGTTTAAGTATTTTATTATATTAGTAATATAGATCCCCTATTGCTACATTTGGTAATTCAAGACCAAGCGAGCATCTCCTGAGGCAAAATCCAACACCCATGCTGGGTGATGATACAACTATATAAGAATTTCCAGTAGCTTTTGCCAAAGAGGATGGTAGCAATGCAGCTTTGATCCACTTAGTTATATGATCAATGGCTAGAAGGAGGATCAGATGATCTTAAAGGCTTGAGGGAGAGGTCTTACTACATTAATGCTAATAGTATGGAAGGATTCACAAGGTGGAACCACTGGATATTGAGATTGGGGATAAGGCCCAGCTTGACTTTTACATACCAGGAAGGACTCTGATACATATTGGATTAAAAAAGAGTTCCTTCCCAGTAGCATTGAGTCTTGATCCACTGGCAAGTTTTTCAAATTCCCCTCATGGCTGACTTGCCAATGTCCATTCAATGTGACGTCAGTTTGAGCAAAAGATCGGACATAGGGCAACCATTTTCTGGGACACAAGTTTGTACAGTTGGCCGTTTTTGACTTTGAGATTTTCCAAAAAGATTTCTAATTCCTTTTTAAAGGGTCGGAATTTGACTTTAAAAATGTGATTGAGCTAGGAGGTTAAAGAGTCAATTCTATTCAGGTTTGGTTGTTGTATATATGGGAAGCCAGGAAAGGCAATCCGCATTTTTGGTGTATTAGCTCTGGTCAATGAATCATGGAAAGATCAAAAATTTACTTTTTAACGCCCATTGGGCTAATCTCCCATCATGGTCCTTCACTTGCTGTAGACATCACAAGGAAGCATAATTGGTGACTATGGTGAAATGTTTCCCATATAAATAAGGTCAGAAATGCTTAATATCCAGTAGTACCATTAAGCATTTATTTTCCATAACGCTTTAGTTACATTTGGCTCTGTTTAGAGTTTTGCTATAGTAGGCGATAGGATGGTCTAAAAAAATTTGTTGTGATGAGATAGTATGGCTCCTATGGCTATACCGCTAGCATTTGTAAAATAGGAGGAAAGGTTTGTCAAAATTATGATATATATAAGTTTTTAGAGATGTGAGAGACATGTAGCAGGTCACAGGCCTGCTGTTGTTCTTTTTTCCACTGAAAGGGTATCCCTTTCTTCAGTAAATATACCAGAGGCTCAAAGGTGTTGGCAAAGTGGGGAATAAACTGGCAATAATACCCCACCATCCCCTAAAAAGCTTATACGTCTTGTAGTGATTTAAAGGGCATTTTGGAATTGGCTAGGACCTTAATGTCCATCTGGAATATTCCAACATTTCCCTACCTTATGGCCTAATACAATTTAATTCTAAAAGAAGGAGCATTTTGACGGCTTTAATTTTAGTGAAGCTTTCCATAACCTCAGGGAAAACTTGTTTGAGATAATCCATGTGTTCAATAAAGGTTCTCAAAAAAAGGGCAATATTATTGAGATAAACTAGCACACAGGAGCGTTTTAAATCTCCTAAGAGTACGTCCATAGCGCGTTAGAAGGTAGCAGGGGCGTTACATAACACCTGCAGCATTTTAGTGGAATTGTACAATCCTTCACTAAAAATGGTGGCGCATTTTTCCCAATCCTCCAGTGATAAATCAACTTTCATGTACCCTCTGATGAGATCCATAGCTGAAAAATAGTAGGAGCCTGACATCAAGTATAAGGATTCATCTATACACAGCAATAGAAAGCTATCTCTTGTTTTGATTGAATTGAGGCGGTTGTAATCCATGACTACATGGCGGCACCATTCTTTTCCAAATTATTAAGAGTGGTGAAGCCTACATGCTTTTAGAAGACATGACTAACCCATCTTCCAACAGTTGCTGTAGATCGAGGGCCACTTGGGCTTTTTGAACTTTGGATTTGTGGTATGGCTGATATTTGCATAGAGGGTGAGCCTCAGTCTCGATTTAATGAATTACCCCAGACATTTTCCTGTAGTCACTTGGTCTGAGGAGAAAATATTGCCATACTCCACAAAGAGGTCTTGGACGTTCCAGCTTTTGTTAGGGATAAGTTTATTTCCAATTCTACTTTTGACCAGGGCTATGGTAAATAAGGGTTTGATTTCCAATTATTGCAAAAAATCCAAAACAACTCACTTTGGCAATATTCTCAATGGGACATAATTTTACATAAGCGATAGGGGCATATCAAGGGACTTTTAGGGTTTGGTTCAATAGATTACCTAATAAGATTGAGATAGATTCTCATAGGCAGGATTCAAAATCCCTGGGCAGGTCAACGCTTCTTTGATTGAAGGGTTTAGGTGTCCATTTAGCTCCAAAATTTCATAGAAGGAGTGAAAATCTTGATCCCCTTATCTACAATCACTTGTGAGACAGAGGGTATTGTAGTAGGATAGGGGCATACAGAGGGGTCACATCTTTGGCGTCCACAGCCTCATGGGGTAACTTAGTTTTTTCTCCTAAGACTTAATATTCGACTTTATAAATGGAGATGGATATTCCATGAGGCAGGTTCGTTTTTTTGGGCTCCTTTACTCTTGACTGGGAGTTCAAACATCAACGATATCCAATGCCCTAGTAGTGAAAGGTACTTATGTTTATAAGTTGATGATGCAATTAAACTCATGCATCAATTGGACTCCAATAAGCAACTATTACTTATTATTTTTTAATGCAATAGCAGGGTTTAATTAGAGGCTTTTCTTTTTATTTAACCGAGGCAAGCTGACCAGGGGATGGGCAGTACCGATGTGTGTGTAGATAGGGTGGAGGGGGAGTGAAACATAGCGAGGATTAGAAAGGATTGGGCACCCCGGGGTATATGGGTTACCCCTGTTGCCAGCTGGTACCGCCAGGTATGGGGGTTGGTGCGCTACTCCAAGGGGGTTTCACCTATTATGGGGCAGGTGTGGAGGAAGGGGTCCATGTGGAGGAACCAGAGTGGGGACCATGACTCTAGAAGCCTATGTTGCCTCAGCTTCATTTATCCATAAAGCCAGGCTTGGAAGTGCTCCAGTAAGTGAACGTGGAACCTACTGATTATCCCATGGATGGTTGGTATGGTACCCTTGAATGCATCTAAAGCAATGGTGTGGATTGTCCACATTGCGATGGTTACCATTAGGAAGCGGAGGGTAGGTGTAACTGGGGATTCGAGCTGGAGCATGAAGAGGCTCCATGAGATAGAGAATTCCTGGTCGTTTTGGATCCTAAGCAGGCGCGCAACTTCCCGCCATATGGCTCTGAATGGGAGGCATGTTTCTAGGCGGTGGTATAGGGACCTTCCCCTCCACATACTGCGCAGGTTGCATGGAGTGAATTGGTGTGGTCCACCGTTCTATAGGTTCTTTTCAGGCAACGCCAGGTGTTGGCTCTTACCCTTGGCTGGTGGAGTGGATGGTGCGTCAGCCTCCATATTGCCTTCTGTGTAGCTAGGTCATAGGGTATGTCCAAAGCGTCTAGGTAGTCAATTTGAGAGATGATTGGGGTCGTAGAAAGTATCTCTTTCTGGGGTTGGTCTTCTGGTGTTCTTAACATAAAGTGGGTTTTGGGTCATCCCTTCCCTGATCAATGTCAGTGTTAGCGACGGTCCATCCCATGTGCCAGATGGTGCGAGGGAAGGCGTTTAAAGTGAGGGGGTTCCATGTGAGCCCACTGCATTGAGGCGATTAGCGAGTATGTGAGTAGGCTGGATGGGTTGCGTGGGTTATTTATTTTGTGCACCTGTGTGAAGTTGGTCCTCGCTGCTCTGGACCAGTGTTGTTGTGGGAGTTTTGGGGCTAGCACTTCCTCTATCAGGTGCCCATATTACGGTTGGCATGGCCCTTGAAGTCTATTAGGCACATGCCTCCACTGGAGCATGGTCCAAATAGCGTTTCCACCAGTAAAGGTGGTCAGAATCCAGGCCACATCCAGCCCTGGATAAGAGCACGGATTGAGGCTATGAAGGTGGGTCAAAAAGGGATTGCATGTGTGGGGATTACAACATCAGGAGGATGAGTGAGTTGGCAACTGCTACTCGCCCTGTTAGCCCTGGGGATCTTCCCTTAAGCTAGGTGATGTGATTAAATACCCACTGTAGTAGATTGTTCTCAATTGTATCATTAGCATACCCTCTGTTGGGATTTTGCCCATATTCTCAGCCTGCTAGATTACCTGGTATCGCTAGGGGAAAATTCCCTAAGGCGAAGTGAATCAGAAATCAGTTGGCCCAAGTTTTGGAGTAACTACGTTTGGGGGAATTTTTGTGATATTCGCCTGGTCATATCCTTTGGGTATCAATCTGGATGAATAACTAAAATCTCATCAGGCGGAGTTGCCGACGAAATAGGGGCATCTGATAGTGATTAGCTATCATGTGTACTGATTGGGATCAGTCATGCTTCATCACCAACTGATTGGGAATGAATAGCGAGTTATGAGGCGAGTGATGCTGCCTGCAACTAGCGAATCAATTGGTTGGTGAGTGACCTGCCATAATGGGTAATAAGTCCCATTACCTAAGCAGGTCGCTAGCCAATTATGGTTGGTTCGCTTGCATCAAGAGGAAAATGTTAGGGACACGTTTTCTGACTCTTTCTGTTTGAGGTCTCAAGGATGTACAATGATAAAATCCTAGCCAGGATGGGGAAGACCATCGCTGTTGAGAGCAGGAAGGGTGATTCAATGGCAATGGCTGCCATTTCATCAAGGAGGTGTCAACTGAGGGTTAGACAGCCAAATCCCCTACTATATAATTCCCTAGGATTTACTATAATAAAAACAGAAAAGCAGCTTTTGGAATAGAGAAAGAGCAGCTCAACTTTTCATTTGGTTTCACCTATCCTGGGGTTGATACAGGTGATATGGATTTAATCAGTCAGGTGTACCAAGATCCTTGTATGGCAGGAATCCATATGAAAACAGGAAGCCCAGTTTTAAGATAACAAGTACTTTACAGTAATATTATCAATTTGGTTTATAGTTAGACTATCAGCTTCTATTGTGTTGTTCTATCCCAAGGATATAATTGCAGAAGGCAATAATTGGAAGACTCTCAGAGAGAAGAGTAAAGATCCAAGCTGGGATCTAAAGATGAATAAACCACAATCAGGGATAGCTGCTGACTGTGTGTTGGGCTGAGAGAGACTGTCACTGGGGTATCTAAACGTAGATTGGGTGGACAAGAGTATAGGGAACGAATCCCTACTAGTACAACTTACAGAGTATTTAATCAGAAATACTGGCCAAGTGTCAGGCCAAATAATAGTTCATTCTCAACTACGGATAATAGTCTCCATACTATTATTGATTAATATATTCTATACAATGCAACAAAGTGCACGAGGAAATTGAACCTGTGCATTAAAATGGTTACTAGGTTGACAGAAGATAATCAACCTAGAGTAAATTTTTACACCCCCTGTTTCCAATCATATCCCAAGGTGGTGGACAGGTTTGGTTGTGGGGGTGATGCAAAAGGTAGGATGAGTGGGTTTTCCGTTGTGGGGGGCTGTGGGGTTTTGGTGTTGTGGCCCGTTTTTTAATTTTATTTGCCTAGGAGGATTATTTCTGTTTTCCATTTTTGAGCAATGTGTTACTCACAATGGAGTTGTCCTCTAGTGTGCGTTCCAGCTGTCAGGCATCATTATTGTTAGCTATACCTGTCATGCAGTCATCCGCAAAGACTAGTATCTTGACTGGGGGGCTGGCCTTGTGCAGTTATGCCCATGAGGTATGAGTTGGCAACGCGGAGGAGTGGATCAAAGCTGAAGTTGTAGAGTAGTGGGCTGAGGGGGTCTCCTTGTTTGAGCCCTTTGCGTGGTGTGATTTCGTTGGTTAGAAAGCCCAGTTAACACACAGCCATAGATGTGGATTCTGTGAGGAGTATTGCCCAGTTAATAAACCTTAGTGGGAGATTGAAGGCGCTTAGGCATTCCTTCAGGTATGGCCAGCTAACGCAGTCATATGCCTTCTCCTGGTCTAGGAATACCAAGGCTCCAGTTGCTTTGGACTGGCATATATTGGCGACAGAAAATATTGAACCAGATGGAGCGCTCTGGTGTGAACCCAAACTGATTGGGTGATAGAGCTTCGGGGGCTAATGTGCCTAATCTGGTTGCTAAAATTTTTGTAAGTAGTTTTGTGTCAGTGTTTGAAAGTGCAATTGGGCGCAAGTTGTCCAGGTCCAGTCTGTTGCCCTTTTTAAACAGGGGTATGACATAGGAGACCTAGCCTCCAGGCAGGAGGCGTGTCTCCAGCAGGAACTAATTCATTGATGATAAGAGATGGGGGCGATTTTATTAAATATCTTTTTATAGAATTTGTGGGGTATCCCATCAGGGCCTGGCATTTCCTACATGGTGCACCACGGACTGTGTTCCAGAGCTCCTCTTGCATTATCAGGTTTATAAGACTATAGTCCAGTGGTGCACTCTGTATTCTGGCGATGTATATAAATTTTTTGATTATTTGGGGGTTGGAAGGGGTGTTGCAATAAGGTTTTGTGTAATAGCAGTGTATATTCACCTTAACCTCAGCTGGGTAAGTTGCCACGGTGCTGTTGGCTTTATGGACCTGTGCGCACATGGGCAAGTTGCCTCAGGAGTGGTATTGGAAGAAGAAGTATGCTAATATGTTTTACCTTCTTTTATTTACTTACCTTTTCTCAATACTTAGATTCTGCGTTTGTGTTCATAGATGAGGGTATTTAGGTGGGCGGAGATTTCCGCCCATTTGTGCCCCCAGTTTGTGATGGTCAAGGCGCTGTCTGACCGCCACATAGCCCCGACCCCCCCTAAGGTGGGGATCATGGCTAATAGTGTCACACAAAATATACATAAAAGCATCAGGCTCAAGGGCAACGACCCTCAGAAATGGCATTCTGACGAATCAGATGCCACAAAGCTTACAAAACCTTGAGGCAAAGGTGGAAAAAGTTGACATAAATGTTGACCGGGCCAATCAGAGGCTGCCAACCCGAATTCTGAGGCCTCATGTGTAGCAATCGGCAGCGGCAAAGAGTAGCTCAGCAAACCAGGGGCTGCCAAGCTAAATTATGCCTAAAATGGAAGCAGCATGAATCGCAGCATTAGCATCTCAGCGAACCAGGAGCTGTCATGCTGAATAACATTAAAATAGGAAATTTCAGCATCTGGCAGCTTAATGAATCAGGAGCTGCCAAGCTGAATAACACTAAAAGAGGAAATGTCAGCATGTGGCAGCTTGACAAATCAGGAGCTGCCAAGCCAATTCCACCGCTCATCAAAATTATTGAGAGCCACAGCAAAGGGCAGCCCAGCGAATCAGGGGCTTCCAGGCTGAATTATCCCAAAAATAAGAATTTTAGTGATAAGGTGGAGATGAGCTCTGATTCATCCTAGACAAACAGAATTATATGCAAAAAGTTTCTGTAACGCCATTGGTACTTGACGGATGGTCTAGAATGGGCCTAGATGAGAATATTGGAGACTGAGATTCTCAAAGTAGGCCCGCGGATAGTCTGCCACCCACAGACTCTGTGGGGTCCAATTTCCCCATATTCCCCATTCCCTTATATAAAACAAACCAAGCTAAGGTGTTTAAGACAGCTTCATCTTCTAATATTTACAATAAAAACCTATAAAATTGAAAATAAATTTTGAAATTTTGAAATCATTTATTTGAGATTTTAAGGAAATTTGTGGATTTTGAGTGAATCAACATGTACCATTCCTCAGATTTTGACAGAGCTGTCGCCTCTCTGTATCCTCTCTCTGGAGGCCAAACTGCCCTCCTCAGTGTGAGCATCATCCTTATAGTGTTCCAAGGGTATCTAAATTTCTCAACAAGCCAACAAACGTTAGACCTCAACACAGCGGCCCTCTCTTGCCTATGGACCCTCACTTGGGCCCTCTTGCTTAACTGCTTTGTGGCAATGTGGAGAGACCCCGTTCATCACATTAGACGAACTTCTTTCAACCTCATCTCCCTTTTATGGGATGGGGGGACCACATGAAAGAGCCCTACCTGCCTGGTTTGAGCACACTACCACTCTCCTGATGGTCATCTTCTCCATCCTGTTCCTGCTGAGGGAAGCCGCTCATCTCCTCCCATCTCGAGGGAATTCAATTGCTTATGTCCAACATGATGATGCCACATCCAAGTTTAGACAAGCATTGACCCCACAGAGGAGTTGAGTGTTATGCACGGTACCTTCTCCCGCGTTAGATTACAGGCCCGCCTTACAGTGGCCCCTGGGGGTACAATGGCCGCATCCCTCCAGATTGCCCAGGGTTAGCGGCCCTACCAAAGAACCTGTCAATCTGGCTTACTGACCTATTGGAGACTCAGCCGGCCCTTCCTGCTTCTCTAGAGGACTGCCTCCATCTTGTGGAAAGAGCCGCCACCCCAAACGACTCTCAGGATGCCTCCTGGTCTGCACTCTTGGCCCTCAGCCAAGGGAAAGTGGCCGTCAAAGAGTACGCTTGGTTGTTCCAACCCCTAGCCAAAGCCGCCAAAGTATCTCCTTCCCAGCTCGCATGGATGTTCAGACAGAACCTTCTCCCAGACATCCTCACAGCTATGGCTGCCACCCGCCTGGGGGCAACCTTGGAAGAAGAAGTCACTGTTGCTTCCCGGGTAGAAAACCAGCTAGCCTTAGCCCAAGCCAGGGCCCCTGTGCCTGGAAATCACAATAGATTCCGCGGACGACGCGTAGAGTCAGAGCCCATATCAAGCCATATGGGGCAACAGGAGCAGGGGGCCCCGGGGAGAATGCCCCACGCCTTGCAGCTCCTGCACCCACTGCTCCCAGCGGCCCAGAGTGCCCCACTTACAAAATTCACCTGACCCCTGCCCACATCTCATCGCTCAATAAAGATAATGGTTCCTCTTACCTGTTTATTCCATTTACTTTGATTTGTAAGAAGAAAGAGAAAGGGGCCAAGTTAGAAAAAATGTGGGCTTAAGTGGATACCAGGGCTGAAGAAAACTACATGGACCAAGAGCTAGCCAAGAAATTAAAAGTAAAAATGTGAGAAGAGGGTACCGTGACCCTTGTGGACACCTCCAATTCATCAAAATGCTGGGAGGTTGAGTCCAAGATCAAGCTCCAACAGGGAATCCACCATTTCTGAGAAGACTTTTGCGCCATCCAGAACCTGCCTCACCCCATCGTTCTGGGCATGAAATGGTGGCATAAGTACTCCCCACACTTTGATTTGGAGGAGGGCCAGGTGATGCTTCACCCCAAGGAATAAGAGCCCTTGTCATTAGAATTCTTTGCCTCTGGCAGAAGCAGGCCTGGTTGAACTCTGTGCACTTGGGACGGAGAAGGAACAGATACTGGAGGAATTCAGAGAATATGAGCACCTGTTCCAGAAGAGCGTCGCCTCCCCCTGCAATCCACAGGGCCCCTTTGCATTCTCGTTCAAGTTCAAAGGGGATGCTGAGCTCCCAAAGGAAGCCCGGTGTACCCCCTGAACCCCAGAGCAAAGGAAGCCCTAGACCAGTACATGAAGGATATGTTGGAGCGAGGGATGATTGTCATGTGAACATGACATAATAGTGGGGGTTAACCCCAAAGACAAGGCTGAATGTCTAGAGTCCCAGAAGGTGAGGTTGCAGGCCCTTCCTGACCTGAAGAACACCCTGGACCAACGCTGGGTCCAGGAAAAATATGCCCAGGTTGGGACCAGTGGTGCGCCAAACGCCCAGCCCCTGATGTCTGCACAAGCGTTAAAATGAACTATCTAACCAAATTAAGGTGGATGGTTCGGTTCATTTAGTTTTGGAAAAAGGGTTCAAAACCTGTTCCTGCTATGAGATAATGCGCTCAGGTCAAATTCAACTTCAGTCAATAACTTGAGTGAAGTTGGTTTCAGTCTATTGTACTAAGTTGGATGGAAGTATCGCCCTATTGGCGAGTCGCTGCTTGGGCCCACTGTGGCATAACCCCAATTTTCCCATCTGAGCTTAAATACTTTTTCTCCTGACCAACATTTCTTGTTGGTCGACTTCCCAAATAAACCTTTACCCCATATATTGTTTTATTATATACTTTTTTTAACAACCCTGTTTGCAAACCTCTTCAAGGAGGTCTCGCACTTCATTAACCTTGCCATCCTAAACACAATCTGACTCTCACCTCATGCACGGTTGGTCTGCCCAGGTACCCTCCAACCTGGGTCTTTTACCCTTCCCTCCATGTGCACTGTGACAATTTTGGCTGGTTAATTCTAGCATTTCTCTGCTTAAATTATTATTGCTCAAGCACCCTCTGCTGGGCAATAATTTAATTTGATTTTAACGGCTAGTTCCCTGGCGTTGGTCTTGTGCACCAAGCACTGCCCCGCTGGGAACTGGAGAGTTATAGACACTCTAACATTAGTCGAACAACCTCCTTTTCTTATGTGCACAAACTTTTTCCGCGTGGAACTTTTCCAAAGGGGAAACAGTGGCCGTCAGCTGTGGGCTCCAGCTGTCATTAGCTGCACCGCTGTTTCCTCATTTTCCCAAAGGTTGGAGCAACTCAGCGTTTTTTTGGTTGCCTCCAACTGGAAAGTATCCACCCTTCATGTTCATACCTGGTGGAGTCAGACACTTCGATGTCTGAAAGTTGTGATTCCCCTACTTTCCACCAAAATTACTAGATTTCATTCCAAGAAACGAATTTTCCATCACCAGCGCATTCAGACAATGCCAGAGGAATTAGCACAGATGGGCCTGGTGGTTTTTGCCTTGGATAACGTTGGGCATTCCATCCCAGTTTCAGGGATAGGGTCATTCACGATCTAAAACTGCGTTTTATAATGAAACCCTGGCCTCTATCTCTGAACTTTTTATTTGGTCATATGGCTTGGATGAGGACTCTATTTCTGTGTATCAAATTACCCCTGAGAACCCACGGTTGACCTCTACCATGATCTGGGGCACTCAGGAGGTGGAGAAGGAACTTTGTTCAGATATAATCAAGTATATGCACCTGCAGAAGGCATGGTGGGGTATGTGGCCTCAGTATTAAGAGTGGCCAAATATACCACCCCCTTTTTTTGATTCCCAAACCCATTCTGTGTGCAGGCTTGAGCTAGATGATGAGAACTTTGGTGAAGTGTTGTCATTATCTTCCATAAATAAAGACCATTCTGGGTATTTTCTATTGACTGCCACCCTCTCCTCGCCTTTAGGGAAACTTACCACTACTATTTTGGTGGATACTGGCGCTACTGGAAACTATATGGACCAGTAATTAGCCGACTACCTTGGGCTGAGTTACTTGCCAGGTGATGTGGTTAGAGGAGGGGCGTCCCAAGGTATTCCCACTCTGAAGATCATTGGAACAGTGGATTATCAGGTTGGCAAGTACCACTTGTCTGATCACTTCAGTGAGATCAAAAACCTCCTGTTCCCTATCATTTTGTGTGTGGAATGGTGGCGGAAGTTTGACGTAAGAACTAACCTGAAGGAGAATACCTTGTCTCTCACCATGAAGAATGGTCGCACATTTGTTGTGCCTTTGTCCAAAGAAAACGCCCCAGGCGACTTGCCCCACTGGCCCCACCGTATCCCTTGTATCCTTGCCTCAATGCAGAAGCCCTCAGTGGAAATCATTATACCTTCTTGCTTGGAGGGTTTGGAATCTTCTTTTGATGCAGCATCTGCCAACGCACTCCCTGAGCACTCTGAGTTTGATTGTGATTTCAAGCTCACGGTGGATCTAGTGCATATCTCTTCTCCTATTTACCCTTTAACTGTCCGGGAGGAAGAGGCGTTGGATGTGTGGGTGAAAGAACAGTTAGCCAAGGGTGCGATTTTTCAGCGTACCTCCCCTGTATGCTCCCCCTTACTCTTTGTGGAGAAGTCTGATGGTACCTTACGCCCATGCGTAGACTATGGTAACCTTAACAACGTTACTGTACCAGACCTCCATCCCATCCCTTTGGATTCTCAGATTACACGTTATGTGGAGAAGGCGAAGGTCTTCTCCAAGTTTAATTTTCCTCAACGCGTTCAATCAGATTTGGGTTAAAAAGGGACAAGAGTGGTTGACTGCATTCCACACCCAAAAAGGGATCTTCCAGTTTTGGGTCATGCCCTTTGGGCTTAAGAATGCTCCTGCTATCTTCCAACGCCACATTGATGCAGCGTTGGGGGACCTGTTAGGGGTATGCGCGGTCGCTTACATGGATGATATCCTGGTGTTTTCCCCTGATCAGGAATCCCATGCAGGTCACCTTTGGCAGGTGGTGGAGCGGTTAAAGGCAGCCAGCCTTACGTTGAAAATATCAAAGTGCGAGTTCTTTAAGTCCCAGGTCACGTTTCTGGGCAACGTTGTGTTTGACCAAGGACACATGATAACTCCAGACAAGGAGAAGGCGATTCGTGAGTGGCCTACCCCTACTTCAGTTAAGGATTTAAGGAGCTTTTTGGGGACGTGCACGTTCCTCAAGAAGTTCACTCCCAATCTGTCTGAGGTGGCGGCTTCCCTATACAAGGCTAGCGGTGCCAAGGTGCTTCAGTGGTCCCCCACTTTGGAGGATGCTTTCCAAGCAGTGAAGTGCACCCTATTATCCACGACTGTTCTTCGCCATGTCGACCCTTCCAAGGAGTTCATTGTGTCAACTGATGCCTCCAACTTCGCCATAGCGGCCGCCTTGTTACAAGTAGGCGAAGATGGGATAGAGCATCCGGTGGGATATTTTTCTAGGAAGATGTCTTTGCCAGAGTTGAATTACGCCGTTTATGACAAGGAGTTACTAGCAGTGGTGGAGGCGCTGACTTATTGGCGTCACCACTTGCATGGCTCTACCCAACCATTCCGTGTATGGACAGACCACCGTGCCTTGCTGTACTACCGCGCGCCTCATGTCCTAACCCCACGGCAGACCCGTTGGCATGAGACCCTTGCCCAATTCGCATTCACATATGAGTTCACCAAGGGCAAGGATAATGGTTTGGCGGATGCTTTGAGCCGCAACCCTGCTTTAGCCCCTGACCCCAAGGAGGTAGAGGTGCACAACACCCAGGTTATGATCCCTCCAAGTAAAATTCTGTCGCTGCTTCCCTCTCCCCTGGCCAACGGACCAGCGCTTGCACCTCTGGAAAACGTGGAGGAATATGGTATGTTTAGAAAGGTCGTCCTCTCTCAGCCTCTGTCAGGCGAATATGCCATGGTCCTTGCAAAAAGCGCGTCAAATCAAGAGGATCTATCCAGAGGCTATCACATAAAGGATGAGATGGTGTGGTTCCAGGGGCGCCTTTGGGTACCTGCTGGGCCACTGCGCCTGGACATTATTCAGGACCATCATGATGGAATTACCATTGGTCATCCGGGGAAAGCAAAGACCTTGGAGTTGATACGCCGCACCTACAATTGGAAGGGCTTGCCTGCTCAGGTGGGGCGGTATTGTAAGGAGTGCCTGGTGTGCAACCAGATGAAACCCAACCGTCAACCTTTAGCAGGGTTGTTGGTACCAGTCCAAAAGGCTGATGGGCCCTGGACTTCCCTCTCAGTTGATTTCATTGTGGAGCTACCAGTCTCAGATGGTTATGATGCCATCATGGTGGTGGTGGACCGGTTTACAAAGTTTGCCCACTTCATTCCTTGCAGAACCACGATAACCGCAGCTGAGATGTCTAGGCTTTTCGTCGCCCATGTGTTTGCACTTCATGGGGTTCCCCAAGAGATTATCAGTGACTGGGGACCCCAATTCACCTCCATTTTTTGGGAAGAGTTGTGTAAGACTCTTCAGATTCGCCCTTGCCATTCAACTGCCTATCATCCCCAATCAGATGGGCAGACAGAACGAGTGAACCAATGCTTGGAACAGTTTCTGCGGTGTTACACCGCCGCAGATCATGCAGATTGGGCTTCTCACCTTCCCATGGCCCAGTTTAGCTACAACAATACCTTGCACTCTTCAATTGGCTGTTCCCCATTTTTCGCCAGCCATGGCTTTAACCCCGCCTTTAACATGGAGCCCAGTTGTGGGTCAAAGGTTGAAGCGGTGGTGGACTTTGCCAAGACCATCAAGAAGGTCCACCAGGGGGTTTCCACAAGCTTGGAGGCGGCAATGCAGGTGTATAAGGAGAACGCTGATGGGAAGCACCGAGTAGGTCCTGCATACAAGGAAGGGGATCTCGTGATGCTTGATGCATGTAACATCCCTATCAAGAAGCCTTGCAAAAAGCTGGGCCCTAAGAGTATTGGACCTTAACGCGTTGTTAGAAAGGTGGGCCATGCCTCATACCAGCTGGATCTTCCCCCATCGTTTTGGATCTTCTCAGTGTTCCATGAGAGCAAACTCACGTTGTTTGAGGGCCCCCCACCAGAGAATCCTGAGGCCTATCTCGTGGATGGGGCGCCGGAGTGGGAGGTGGAAGAGATAGTTGCCTCCCGCCATGTTAAACGAAGACTTGAATACCTGGTATCCTGGAAGGGCTTTGATGCTGCTGAAAACAGTTGGGTTCCAGCACGCGACTGTGTGCATGCCCAAGATCTGATTGATGCCTTCCACCAGCGGTTTCCCCAAGCTGCCAGATCCCAACCCCAACTAACCGTCGCCGCCATGAAGTTGGCCCCCGCCCATAAGAACTTTTCCCTGGTGCAAGCCCCTGGAGGGGGGGTTGAGCCCCATTGGGAGGAGAGGGTAATGTCATGTGAACATGACATAATAGTGGGGGTTAACCCCAAAGACAAGGCTGGGCGTCTGGAGGCCCAGAAGGTGAGGTTGCAGGCCCTTCCTGACCTGAAGAACACCCTGGACCAACGCTGGGTCTGGGAAAATATGCCCAGGTTGGGACCAGTGGTGTGCCAAACGCCCAGCCCCTGATGTCTGCTCAAGCGTTAAAATGAACTATCTACCAAATTAAGGTGGATGGTTTGGTTCACTTAGTTTTGGAACAAGGGTTCAAAACCCGTTCCTGCTATGAGATAATGCGCTCAGGTCAAATTCAACTTCAGTCAATAACTCGAGTGAAGTTGGTTTCAGTCTATTGTACTAAATTAGATGGAAGTATCGCCCTATTGGCGAGTCACTGCTTGGGCCCACTGTGGCATAACCCCAATTTCCCCATCTGAGCTTACATACTTTTTCCCCTGACCAACATTTCTTGTTGGTCGACTTCCCAAATAAACTTTTACCCCATATATCATTTTATTATATGCTTTTTTAACAACCCTGTTTGCAAACCTCTTCAAGGAGGTCTCGCACTTCATTAACCTTGCCATCCTAAACACAATCTGACTCTCACCTCATGCACCATTGGTCTGCCCAGGTACCCTCCAACCTGGGTCTTTTACCCCTTCCCTCCATGTGCACTGTGACAATTTTTGCTGGTTAATTCTAGCATTTCTCTGCTTAAATTATTATTGCTCAAGCACCCTCTGCTGGGCAATAATTAATTTGACTCTTAATGGCTAGTTCCCTGGCGTTGGTCTTGTGCACCAAGCACTGCCCCGCTGGGAACTGGAGAGTTATAGACACTCTCCTAACAATGATAGTGCCCTCAAAATCTCCTGTGGTATCTCCCATCATCCTGGTCCCTAAGGCCAATGGCGAGCTCCGCCCCTGTCTGGACTACCATCGCATAAATGCCATAATGGAAACGAACCCTTACCCCATCCCGCTGATGGTGAGCATCTCACAGATGATCGCTGGGATTCAGGTGTTCACTAAGTTAGACCTGGTTGACGCTTTCAACTAAATGCCAGTTGTACCAGAGCACCAACAGTACACGGCATTCAAGTGCCACCTAGGGGTATATGAATACAGGGTTATGCCATTTGGACTCAAGAACGCCCCTGCCGTTTATAAAGGACCATTGACTGTGCACTGGGCGACTTGATCGGGGGATGCTGCGTCACGTACATGGATGACATCTTGGTGTTCTTCAAGTCTCACGAGACGCACACAGAGGACTTCAAGAGGGTCCTCAGTGCACTGGACAAGGCCAACCTGCGTCTAAAGCCCTCCAAATGCGAGTTCTACAAGGGCTCAGTGTCTTTCCTAGGAAACGTTGTATTTGAAAAGGGGACAGCCACCTGCCCAGACAAGCTGACGGCAGTGAAGGAATGGGCAGCGCCAACGGACAAGACAGGTGTGTGCAGTTTCTTAGGTGTGGTGAATTTACTGAGGAGATTCACCAAGGACCTCTCAGAAACAGCCGCCCCACTTACCCAGTTGACCGGGCAAGTCCCTTTCAAATGGGGGGAGGAAGAAGAAAGGGCACTTCAGGCCATCAAGGAGGCCCTCCTCACAGCGCCAGTCCTAGCGCACCCAGTCGCCAATTGCCCATTCATAGTAGAGTTAGATGCGTCAAATTTTGCCATCGGGGCAGTCCTACTGCAGGCAGGGGAGGATAATTTGGACCATCCGGTATGCTACTTCAGCAGGAAGATGCTACCAGCGGAAACCAACTACCCTGTCTATGACAACAAACTCCTGGCGATTGTCACGGCACTGGATGAGTGGCAGCATCATCTGTTGTATGAGCGCCATCCATTCACAATCCAAAGTGACCACAGGGCCTTGGAGTTCCACAAGAGCCCCCATAGGATGAACCAACGACAAGCCCACTGGCACCTGGAGCTATCTCAGTATGATTTCAAGATAGAATATAAGTCCAGGGAGAGCAACCTACTCCCAGACCTACTCAGCTGGGACCCAAAAATGTCCTTCACGAAGGAGGAGCTGGACGAGTTCAACATGGCCATGATGCTCCCTCCCCAGCTGTTTGCATCGATATAGGAGGAACGCGCTGACCTAAAAGAGAGAATCTGGACAGCCCAACAACACACCAAATTCAGAGAAATGGTCAGGAGAGAGCTAGAGGGAGGGGACCCCAGCGAAGGCTACAAGAATTTTAGGAAGGAGGGAGGCCTCATCCTGCACCATGACCGCCTATGGGTCTCAACACTCAAGCTTCAAACTGAGGTAATGGAGCTATGCCATGACCACCCCCTGGCGGGACACCCAGAGGTGGAAAAAACTATTGAGTTAGTATGCCAAAACTACTCCTGGCTGGGCCTAGCAGGAACGGTGAGAGGGTATACCGCGCGCTGCCTTACCTGCGCCCATTCAAAGCCACCCTGAAACAAACCTGCAGGGAAGCTCAAGCCACTGCAGATCACCCAAATGCTGTGGACCTCCCTGAGCGTGAATTTTATCACCGGGCTCCCTAAATTGGAGGGCTACGATGTGGTCATGGTGGTGGTGGACCATCTAACACTGTATGCAGAGTTCTTCCCCTGCACCTCTAAGGTCACGGCAAAGGACATGTTTGAAATCTTTGTGAGGGAGGTCTTTTCTCAACATGGGCTCCCAGAAGAGATTATCTCAGACAGGGGCCCGCAGTTCATCTCCAGGTTTTGGGATCACCTCCTGGTAAATTTAAAAATTAAACCCTGCCATTCCTCCGCCTACCACCCCCAGTCTAATTGCCAGATGGAGAGGGTCAACCAAACCCAGGAACAGTACCTACAGTGCTACCTCACCACATACATGATCATTGGATTAAGTGGCTGAGGATCACACAGTTTGCATACAACAACCTGGTGCATTCATCGACTGGGATGTTGCCCTTTTTTGCAAACCATGGGTTCACCCTCAGATGATGGAGGGACACGCAGGGGGAATGAACCCTGCGGCGGATGAGTTAGTGGCTGGAATAAAGAAAAATTTCGAGATTTTGAGAGCCAACCTGGAGAAGGTGACGGAGGCTCAAAAGAGGAAGGTGTATGTGTATCGCTCAGAAGCTCCACCCCTCAAAGATGGTGATTATATATTAATAAATGCAAAGCACTACACATCCCCAGGAAAGTGTAGGAAGTTCGGACCAGTCAACCTGGGAACCTACAAGATCATCCAACAGGTGAATGAGGTGGTGTATGAATTAGAATTCCAGAAGGATTGTGCACACACACAGTTTTATATGTTTTGCAGCTTAGGAAGTATGAAGGACCCATATCAACAAAACTGGAGCTGGTCCAGTCGGACAACCCAGGGGAGGCTGAATATGAGGTGGAGGAGATTCTAGACATCAAGATCGCTTGCAAAAAGTGATGGTGCTTGGTGAAATGGGTCAGCTACCCAATAGAAGAATCCTCCTAGCAAACAGCTGCTGACTGCACCAACTGACCCTGGAAGGTGGAGGATTACTGGGGGTTCAAGGGGCTCTCCTCTGAGGGGGTGATGTGACAGTCAAGGCGCTGCCTGACCGCCACATAGCCCTGACCCCCCCTAAGGCGGGGATCATGGCTAATAGTGTCACACAAAATATACATAAAAGCATCGGGCTCAAGGGCAATGACCCTCAGAAATGGCATTCTGATGAATTAGATGCCACAAAGCTTACAAAACCTCGAGTCAAAGGTGGCAAAAGTTGACATAAATGTCAACTGGGCCAATCAGAGACTGCCAACCCAAATTCTGAGGCCTCATGTGTAGAAATTGGTGGTGGCAAAGAGCAGCCCATGAATTAGGGGCTGCAAAGCCGAATTATGCCAAAAATGGAAGTGGCATGAATTGCAGCATCGGGCAGCTCAGCAAATCAGGAGCTGCCAAGCCAAATAACACTAAAAGAGTAAATTTTGGCATCTGGCAGATCAACAAATCAGGAGCTGCCAAGCCAATTAACTCCAGAAAGGGAAATGATGGCATCAGGCAGCTCAACAAATCAGGAGCTGCCAAGCCAAATCTGCCACTCGTCAAAATTATTGAGAGCCACGGCAAAGGGCAGCCCAGCGAATCAGGAGCTGCCAGGCTGAATTATCCCAAAAATGGGAATTTTAGTGATAAGGTGGAGATGAGCTCTGATTCATCCTCGACAAACAGAAATATATGCAAAAAAGTTTCCATAATGCCATTGGTACTTGACAGATGGTCTAGAATGGGCTTAGATGAGAATATTGGAGACCAAGATTCTTGAAGTAGGCCTGCAGATAGTCTGCCACCCGCAGACTCCGCGGGGTCCAATTTCCCCATATTCCTCATTCCCTAATATAAAACAAACCAAGTGAAGGTGTTTAAGACAACTTCATCTTCTAATATTTACAATAAAAACCTATAAAATTGAAAATAAAATTTTGAAATTTTGAAATCATTTTTTTGAGATTTTAAGGAAAATTGTGGATTTTGAGTGAATCAACATGGACCATTCCTCAGATTTTTGATAGAGCTGTCGCCTCTCTGTATGCTCTCTCTGGAGGCCAAACTGCCCTCCTCAGTGTGAGCATCATCCTTACAGTGTTCCAAGGATATCTAAATTGCTCAACAAGCCAATGAACGTGAGACCTCACCACAGCGGCCCTCTCTTGCCTATGAGCCCTCACATGGGCCCTCTTGCCCAACTGCTTTGTGGTAATGTGGAGAGACCACGTTCATCACACAGTTGGTGCTGTAGCTGGACTTTGTAATGTTGTGTTTGAGGTGGTCTAGTTTCTCCAAGGTGCTCCTGATTGTGGCTGTGTCCAAGGTGTACTTGTGTGAGGCGAGATGGCAAGTATTGTTTATTAGTTCAGATTTTTATTTTTCCAAGTTTCGATGGGATCTGATATGAACAGGGTTGCAAATTCTGGGTTTATGGCTTCATGTTCGACCCAGTCAGAAATTTTTGGTAATTTTATGTTCTCAGGGTATAGCTTCCTCCAGAGTAACATCTGCATTTGGGTTTAGGCTGGCGTGAGCTGCATTAAAACGAGTTTTTGGGTTGGAGAAAGTGATCTTTTTTGTTGCAAGGTTAGAAATGGACATGTGGCAGGATTTTGGTGTGAGGATGTGATTGATGCAGCTCATTGAGATGAGCATTCCCTTGCATATTCTGGGGTGGGTCATGTGGGGGAGGAGTGGAGACCTGGGGGAGGGTATTGTACAGGCCAAGGGATGCCTTCATTGCACTGAACTTGATGTGTCCCAATGGGTATCCCCTGAGGTTAGGCCATCGGTCCATGGTGGGGTTGTCCCAGCAGTTAAAATCGCCAGCAGGATAGTTTCTGGTAGGAGGTTGAGCGTCAAGATGGCTTTGAGGAATTGTTTCCTCTTGGCTGTGGTGCAAGGTGCATAAATACAAGCTATCAAAATTGTGGCTTCTTAATTTGCAATTATTGTGGCCAGGATGCGGCCATGCAGACACAAGGAGTTACCAATTTTAAATTTTTTGGTATCTTGGATGACCAACCCACAGTGGGACGTCCATACTGACTGTGATGGTGAGACCCTGGCTGACCAGGCTCCCTCTTCCTCTTGTAGACAGTGGGTTCCTTGTATGTACAAGATGTCTACAGGGGGTTTATGCAGGAAGTCCAGCTTTTTGGCTTGGGACGCTTGAGCCCTGGCTCCTGCTATTTTTAGCATCCCTATTGACACTGAGGTGCCGCGGGCACCTCAGAAGTGGTTGGGGGCCTTCTGGCCCTAGCCCACCGCTCATTGCCATTAACTTGCTCCGTTTGATTGGGCCAGTCCACTCTGAGTTGTTGTCCATTCTCTTATCTTGTGTTGATTTCGTGCAGGTTTTGTTGGTTTTAGGGTTTGTATTAGGATTTTCCACACATGATTTTTTGAGATTCAGAGTGGGCGCTGATTGGATTATGTTGTTTTGTGGTTTGATTTTAAAGAATTTGGTCCTTTTGTTTCATCTATAGTGAAGCTGAATTGTTCTGGTAAGTTTGTATGATTGAGATCACGTGGTGATTCAGTCAAATTGTTGAGAAAATTTTCATCTTGGGTTTTCTGCTCCAACTGTTTGGCTCAGTTAATATCCTCCATGGCTTCTTCAGCTTGGACATTTTGTTCTGATTTTCTGGCTTAGCCAATTTCCTCTCTGTCCTCCTGAATTTGGTCTGAGCCAATGGAGGAGGTTGCAAGTGATGCAGCCTTGGCCGCTGCCCATTTGTGGGCCTTCTGTAACTGTTTGCATAGTTTGGGTGATACTGGGTCTATGAGGATGTAGTGTCTGTCCTCTCCCCAGAGGAAAGCATGATTGGCGTCGACTATTTTTACAAAGGTCTCTTCATCTTCATCCATGGTGTCATCGCAGAAGTCCAGGGCTAAGATGCCCTCCTTCATGGGGCATGAATGTCTTTGTGTCCCAATGCGGTGAAATGGTTGCAGATGGGCGGTGTGCATTCTGGTGTGACGCGGAATGGCTTTGACACTCTTCCATCTGGGAGGTGAAGCACTTCAGTATGTGGTATTTTTGTTAGGTTCACAGCCACATTGGGGATTGTGTTGATCATGGCGATTTCATTTCCTATGCACAGGTTCAGCATCAGGTGGAATCGCTGAAGTTCTAGTTGTTTAATTTCTCTGTAGCTCTGAAGGCTGATTTGGAGCTCCTCCTAAATTAGTTTGCAGGGAAGGTTGATGGGGAGCAAACTAAACGAGATGAACAAAGAATTTGCTTTGTTCTATCTGGTGCTTGTGGTGTGCACAATTTGTTTGCCCTTGGGGAGTGCAATCTCAAAAAGACTTTTGCCATGGCGTCTGCATCTTCTTCAGTTTCAAAACCCATATCAATCCAGCCACGGTGGATGGTGTGGGTGGTAATGTACACTGCATGGGGAAAAAGGGAGGCCTGTGCCTTGCCCACCTTCTCCCACAGAGTTGGGGACTTGACCCCTAAGAAAAGTTGGAGCCCATGTTCCACTTTCAATAGGGGCTGTGCATATTGTATTTCCATATATTGGTTTTGTTTGTGGTGAACTCCACAAACCTGGCAGTGTTTGGGTTTGTGGCTTTTTGGTGGCATTGGCTCCTAATCCTCATTCAGGGAGTTTTTTCCCTTTGGTGCACCGTTTTGGCCATTGCCAGATATAGCTTTCGCCCAGTTTAGTTGGGATTTGTTGAATTCACACATCTCCCCAAATTTATTAAAAATTTCTGTTTGAATCTAATCTTAGTAACTGATGTTACCATTACAGGAAAGAAAAGCAGTTAGAGGCTTTTTTTCTTTATTTTAGCACTAATTGTGCCTAACCCAAAAGAGGGAGGCACCACAAGTCTTTGTTTGCGAAGGAGCCAAACAAAGGTATTATCATAATTAAAAAATTCCTAATATAGCCCCTAAGTTATCAGCTTAGGAAGCCATATCAGATGGTGAGGAAGATTCGGGGAAACTTTTGTCTAGTGGCTGCTTTAGCTGGCAGACCATAGCAGACAACTTTGGAGTAGGAGCATCAGTGTCATGTGACATAAGGAGGTATAGTTGTGGGTTTTCTTTGTTTATGAGGCCGGTGGTGTCCATTGCCTCAGTAATTAGAAGCTTTCCAAATTAGAGAAGTAAGTCAGAATACGCCCAAATTTCTTTAGTTGTCCAACTACCAGCCATCTCATATAGCGTCATTAATCAAGTCTGGAGCCATAAGCTTTTTTAGAAAAGTCAAGAGGATATAACGTTAACCAATGAGCTGGTATCAATTATCACCAAGACTTTAACCTTATGAACAACTATCTCTACTCAAACCACAAAAGAGACAAACGGAGAATTTATGGCTAGTAAACTTTCATGATAAATTTGTAGTGAAGCAAGTGAAGGATTTTGCTGCTGCTAATCTTGGGGCTGTTTGATGATTTTAAAGGTTTTGTCAGCCAGCTTTTGGCTTTCTATGGAGGAACTGACCTCTAAGAGTTGACTGTGTAACTGACCAACTTAAAAATAGGAAAGCTGAAGATCTTTATTTCCTTGTATAGAAAGGAGTACAATAACTTCTGCAGGAGCCGCTAACACAAACATCCTGAGGTGCTGGGCATGGAACTAGAGCTAATACAAAGGTCTTGATGCACATGATTGTCATCATCATAGAGAGCCTCCTGCCCTATACTGATCAATCTTTTGCTGACCTATGTTAGAAGATGCAACAAATGTCTACAATATAATTGTTTTTCTTGAAAAAAGAGCAAGATAATTCTGGGGTAGGCTAATCAGGAGGGTAACAGCTAATACGTGGGGCAGAGGCTTATTACTATTAAAACGAGGGGGCCCAGTGGGTTTGAGTAGATTGGCCATAATTTCCAAAATGGCTTCTTTAATATGTAGAAAAGACGTCCAGTTAGAATTCACCGCTTTAAAATAAAGAAGAATATTAAGCATATTATTATACTCTAAAAACAAGGCAGTGATAGCTTCATCTAAAGTAAGACGTTTTCTGTTGACCAACGTTTAAGACTCAAGGTAAAAATGATGAGAAAACTCATTGATGGTTTCTCCATGATTAATGCTTATGCCCATAAAAGTTTGCTTTTGGCTGGACAAGGTTAGATTGCTATAGAATTCCTGAAGCAAGGCAATTTTGGCATCATCCCAAGTCTGGCAATGCATTAGGTGAGGTACCATAATATCTCATGCTATGAACTAAGACATTTATGTAGGTGTTTGGGCTGTTGGGTGTTGATAACAACATCCATAACACTTTCATAACAAAATAGGAAAGAGAAGTGCTCTCTTAGCCTTGGATGTACTTCTCTTTGAACAACAGTTTGAACGTGCCACTGGGGAATTAGTGGCCAAATAACGTGAACTGACAATAGGGGACATTTCACTTAAAGAGGAACTGATATCATCAAAGTTTTGTAAGAGTGATGGGTGTCCACTTTATTTTTAAGGCTTTAAAATCTTCAATTATTGATTCTACCCTATCTTGGGCGGCACAAGGGGTCAATTTTGTGGCAACAAGAGGGGTTAACTGCCAAATACCGCTTTTAAGCTTGGAATTCACATTTGAAGTTTGAGTTGGTGTTGCTCAAGGGCAATAATTCTTTTCTCTATCCTGCGCATCATAGAGGGTAACTTTTACAAAAGTTAAGGCTTTTCTGATTTATAGAGAGATTTGAAGCCACATCTTTTAAAATTATTCAAGGTGGGTCAACCTTGGGACAAATATACCACACTGAGAATTTTTTCTAGCCATAGACTTTGAGTAGGGGACGATTTTGACTGTGTTGGTTTTGCGCGTCAATGCCCCGAACCGAGATAGCAAATAGCAAAGGCGGTCCATGGAGTTCCTGGCCTATCATACGCTGCGCATGGAGGTTTTCCGGGTTTTATCCTCCTTTCCCATTTTCTTCGCTTCCCTAATCGGTGCGGTATCGTCCCCAGGTCGGCCCACCTCGAATAAAAAAAAGAATGTTTTCTAGCCAGTACAAGTTTCGAACTTAAAACCTGCACTAGGGGTGGAAGCAGTTTTTCCCGCTAGGCTAACCACCCTTTGAAGCCACATCTTTATAGTTCATTGTAACAATAGTTGCACCATGAACTCAGAGTAAACCTTGCAGCGAGCACCAGTTTGTCAGGACCAAGGGGTTTAGTCCTCTTGTTTTTTTAAATTATAGGCCAAGAACACCGAAGTTCTTGGGTGCTGGATTTATACATTTCTGGTTTCCTTAGCTAGAAAAGTCTTTTCTCAGGTTAACGACCCTGGAGTCATATATCCTAGCTGTAACGGTCAGGTTAAACTGATCATTATATTTTTTAGTACTAGATAGTAAACTGATCATTATATTTTGACTCGAGATTCAGAAATCTGAATCTCGAGTCAAATCACTTTTGGGTTTTTTGAGGTTTATGCGGGGTCCAGCACTGGGCTGTGCTCCTCCCGCACTATTCTTAGGCTCTTAGGGGCCTAAAGAACAGTGCAGGAGGGGCTCCTCAGAAGGGCGACCTTAAAAGGTCGAGCCCACGTGATTCTGAACTCAGTTCAGAATTTTTCTCATTTCCCGCTCTCGCGTGGGATTCTCCGGTGGCCTCGGGGCCACCCTTGCCTTGTCTTACCTGGTATCCCACGGCGATCTAAATTTTGTATCCTCAACAAAATAATGGGATTTGGTGTCGAGAACCTTGATTCCGCCGAATACCCTGGTTTTTTATGTCTCGTTTGTGGTGTTCTAAGTCATCGGGATTGAATTTGTCCGCATGTTTATTTTCGATAATAAATAAAACAAGGCTAATTTTGGGGTCGGATCCTCACTTACCTGTGTCATCTTTTCTCATTTTTCGAATTTCCCAAAAATCCGATGTTGAATTGGTGAGTATGACGAATCAAAGCGCTTACCTCGAGGGAACCTCATATCAGACAATCATTTGGTGTCCATCGCCAAGGCAAGATGGTGATCGAAAACTGGGATGTTTTCAATTGTTACACTAGCTACCAGATTTGCCCAAATTAATATGGTAGCCTATAAAAATAAAATGGCTAAAAGAGTGTACTCTTTATTTGCTTAGAATCAAAATTATAAGGGAGATCAGATAGGTTACATATTCCATCTCCAAGCGGTCCAAGCTAACATCTAAAACTGTTATAAATTTGGGATTCTGCAGTAGGTAGTCATCTCAGTTGATTAAAATTACTTGCCGCATTGATTGAGTTTGAACCCCAATATAGGGGCGCTGAGCGATTAATATTTATCACATTAGTTGGGAATTGTCCCTGATATCAAAAAAGCTTGAAGTTCGTTGGGATTATCCCCAATAATGGTTTCAGCTATTTTTGACGGCTTAGTTTTTTCCTATCACCTATCTCATCCAAATCTTTAATATGGGTAGGAATCCCAACACGTACCCTGGTCTGGGTTCTACCTCCCCAACCAAACCACTTTCCACACCCAACCTAATAATTATTACCACCATTGCTAAAGAATTTTGGTTTTTTGCCAATAAACATATTTTGTTTATTTTTTGTTACCATTGATGGTATGGATGGGTGCGCACCAAGTGCCATTTGAGGCCTGTGTTGGCACGGGAGTGGTGAGAAAAATCATGAGTTTGAAGATGGAGCAACAGCTTTAGTTGTACTTGGATATAGGGGCGTTGGTGTTGGGTGCGTCACCTGCTCTATTATTGTCCTTTAATGTGCAACTTTTGGTGGCCTTTTCAGTGCATACGTTCAGTTTCTGTGATCAGTTTGTGACAGTGCTCAATCTGTTATTCCTGGTTATTCTGTGGGTGGGATGGTGGTGGCTTCAGCAGGTGAAGATCCATATAGACTTCAACATGATCTACTTTGTAAAAACCCAAGTAGGAGGCGAGTTTCCCCTTATTGACGCTCTTACTATGGCACGAGACTGGAGCTATTTCATGATGCTCACTTCCTCCATGGGCTTTCCGCCTGATTTTCCCCCAGCGCTAGTGAAATACTAGGATATAATTGATTTGGAAAAAGCGAATCATCTACAACTGCACATTGAGATACATAGCATTTCACTTAATAGTAGCCATGATCAATATCAATTGTCCACTGTATTTGTACATGACGGAGGAGGACAAGGCTTTGGAAGTATAATTTGATATGCTCAAGAAGGGGTGGGTATTAAAGAAACGTCCCATTTGCCACGCCTAATATTTTTGCTCAGAAGGCTGGTGGGACGCTGCAGCCCTGTTTTGACTATGGGCATTTGAATAATATCACACTACAAAATCCTTATCCCCTCCCCCTCAAGCAGATGATCAGCCAGGCAATTGCAAAATCTCAGGTGTTTTCTAAGCTCGACCTGGTAAATTCCTTTAACCAAATTTAAGTGGCTGAGGTCTATGAATAGCTTACTAAATTCAGACTAAAAAGGTATAATTCAGTTCTGGGTGATGCCGTTTGGCTTAATTAACGCTCCTGCCACGTTCCAGAATATTATTGATAATGTGCTGAGGGGGCCTTAGGTTCACCTGAATGATGTAATATGTGATGATATCCTTGTCCATTCCCCCACGCCTGAGCAGCACAAGAAAGAACTGGAGGTGGTGCTGCCAATCTGCATAAGGTGGGACTTAATGTCAAGCTGTTGAACTGTGATTTCTTCCACGAAGAGGTTACCTTCTTTGTTAATATAGTCATGAAATTGGTTAAGCCATACCCCCATCAAGATTAAGGTCATCCTTGAATGACCTACCCCCACAACCCAAAAATTTTGCGGAGCTTCCTGAGCACCATCATCTTCCTGAAAAAAATTTACTCAGCTCTTTCACAGCTGACCACACCACTTCATCCCCTGTCAGGTAAAAATGTGCCATTTTGTTGGATGAAGGAGTGCCAGCAGGTGTTTGAGGCCATCAAGCAGGTGTTTTTGTCTCCCCCAGCTCTTAAGCATGCTGACCACACCAAGTTGTTTATTGTAGCATATGACGCCTCATCCTCTGTGGTGGGGGCGGTTCTGTTGCAGAAGCTTGATGGGTGGAACACCCAGTGGCTTATTTTCTCTGAAATATTGCCTCATCTAAACAAGCCTGGACCATCTACAATAAGGAGTTGGCAGCTGTGGCGTGGGCTCTGACCCACTGGCGGTACCTTATACAAGGCTCTAAGCATGAGGCAGTTATTCAAATGTAACCCCAAACCATCTTGAATTTTTTAAGCCTCAGAAGCGGCACACCAAGAACAGAAGTGTTTTGACCTTTATATCTTAAATTTTTAATTATGAATTTGAGAAAAGAGCATTAAATGTGCTCCCTGAATTTATGAGTTGCAATCCTGCGCTGTGTCCAGTGGAGGCAGATGAGCAAGAATTAATTATGGTTATCTCACTGGCCCAAGTATTAGCCATTGCTCCTCCTACAATTTCTATAAAAGATTTGGGTTTGGACGTGCCCCTGGTTTCAAGGGTCTTAGTGACCCAGATGGATCATACGGAGGGTCTTTAGTTATTAATCAATTGGCATTTCATATGCACAAGCGGTCCCTTTATTCCTTAGTGGAGGGGCGTTTTAGTTCAGGTAGCACCTGTGGGTGCCACTCCTCCTCTTCAACTAAGTGATCAAGATGCACCATGACCCCCTAGCAGTTGGGCACCCAGGCAATAAAAAATGTCACAATCTAGTTAAGTAGACGTACAACTTGCTAGGTCTGTCTAAGGGTGAACCTGCATGGATTGAAAATTGCATGACGTGCGTGCAGGCCAATTTAGACTGGTCAGGTAAAAATGGACTCTTTTACCCCCTGTAGCAGATGAAAGGTCCATTGACTTCAGTGTCCACAACTTTTTTTAATCTTCCCAGCTCTAATGGGTTTTCCACCATTATGGTGGTAGTGGATCATTTCACCAAATTTTACCTTTTCATTATATGTTTTTCTGCCATTACCTCTGAGGAGACTGCCAAGCTCTTCATGCGCCATGTTCTCAATGTTTGGGTTGCTTTAGGAGATCATAAGTGACCATGGGCACCAGTTTATGATGCAATTTTAGAATGACTCTTTGCAATGTTAAAAATTAGGCCATGTCATTCATCAGTCTACTGTCAAGAGAGTGTCTGTAACTCTCTCGTTCCCAGCAAGGTGATGTGGGATGCAAACCCAAATTGCTAGGGAACTAGCCATTCGGAGAATGGGAAATAAGGCACCTCAAATGGTGCCTGTGCAAAATGTACCCCAGGCAAGGGTGTAGAGCGCAACATATAGTACCAGGTAAGTGAGAAACATAACAGCTTGAGTGGACCCCAGAAGGGAGTCCATAATCAAGTGTAACTTGGCGCCAGTAGGCTTGGGTGCCTCGATCTGGAGGGGACCTGAGTGGCCCAAGGGAGCACCTGGTATTTTGGTAAATTGTGATAAGAGGTAGTGGCCCACATAGTTGGAGACCTCCCCAAAGAGGTCCACCACCAAGTTTGCCCAAGGAACCATTAGTAAAACATAAAATAATGGATAAATTTATTTAAGAAAGTTGACCAACAAAGAATATTGGTCACAAAAAATATATTTAAAGTGGGTCAGGGAAATTAAGGTTCTGCAGAAGTGTGCCCAAGCCTTGACGCTCTAATAAACAAATGCTTCTATCCATTTTTGTAAAATACACCAAAAGTGCCTTCACTTGAGTAATTGATTGAAGCTGTATTTTACCTGATCTCAAGATTTCATAACTTGAATGGGATTCGAACCCTTGCTCTCCAATTAACTGAATCGAACCATCTTCATTTGTAACATAAATCATTTGTTTCAGTGCCTGGGCCGAGATAAGAGGCTGGGCGTTTTGCACCCCATTAGTATCAACCTGGGCATGCTTGGCTTGCACCCAGCTTTAATCTAAGGTGTGTTTCAGGTCAGGAAGAGCCTGAAGTTTCACCTTCTGGGCCTCCTGTCACCCAGCCTTATCTTTAGCATCAGTTTTCACTACTAAGTCATCCAACCATGACATCTACCATCCTCATTTTGGATAGCCAAATGTAGTAGGTCAATCAAGTTCTTTAGCAGTACCTTTGTTATCATGCCACGGCTGCTCAGAACACCTGGGCGGATAATATTCCACTTTCTCAGTTTGCATATAACAACGGAATGCATGCGTCAACAGGGTTCTCACCTACAAGGCAACTCTGGGGTCCAACCCCTCTTTTCTCAGTGGAGCCTTGTCTTCATCATGTGGTACTGGCTGCAGATGATCACGCTCAACATATTTGCAGCACCCAGTCTCTGGTTCAGGAACACCTAACTAAGGATATTAGCAAAATATAAGCGTTTATAGACTGGAAATGTCTCCTTGTGCACAATATTGTGGTGGTCTTACATGCCATGCTGGATACATTCCACTTTCATATGCAGGTGCCTTACCAAAAATTTGTGAGTAAACAACCGGGTCTCATCTTGTAAAGGCGGACCTGGGCAATGAGTCATTTTCCTGAAGCTTCTGATCCAGTGGAAGCAACACCTCAAGTTCCATACATCACAGTTGTCCCCGTTTAAGGGAGCGATTCTGCTGGAACCTGAGCTGATCATGATTAAAGGGTCAGAGGAGGCCAAGGTTGATGCCAATTTGGCTTTCCAGCAGTTGTGCTGTTTAGTAAATATCTGGCGGCTTGGAAAGGTTTCCAAGCCTATAAAAGCTGGTAAGTCATTTCCTGGTACTGCGCCAATTGTTCTAAGCTGGTTAAAGCCTTCCACACCTCCCACTCTGATGCTCTGCAGCCCCTAAAAGATTGCCACGCTGATAGCGATCAAGCTCCCAGAAGCCCACAAAAACGTCGCCCTGTCCTAGCTCCCCAGTGGTGATGCTCCTCCTTCTCTAAGGAGGAAAAGATAATGTAAGTCTGTGGATCATTCCCTGTGCCTCAACCATGAGGCGTTCCCTTATTACTCAAAAAAAGGGCCCAAAAAAGGTAGCCATACCACTCATCACCAAGTGCGATCTCAATCATGTGGTGGACAAATAATGGGTGATGGCCTACTATTTTTAGGGTTCCTCATTTCCCACCCTATTTAACCATTAATGAGTCCAAAGGTAATATCAGATAAGTGTGTGCTGATGTCATGATAAGAAGAGGACTCTGGACAAAGAGTGATGTTGAGAATGTCACTATAACGCTGATGTCAGGGGCCGCCAAAGATGCAAAGAATCTTAATCAGTCATGGGGTCCAATTTCAAGGATATATTGGGTTTGCACAATAATGAAAATAATCTGAAAAAGTGGGGGGACAGAACCTATTGAAATTAGATGTGGTAAATTCATTTGATACCCAAAGGGACAGGGCCCCCGTGCCTTGGCCAAGGGCACTTACAGTCACCCCCTGAATGAAGTGATGCTGAGATAAGCAAAATTGCAAAGGGAGGAACTATTTAGTGGAAAACTTGAGTGAGAGTCAGATGCCAATGTAAGGCCAATTTGGTATCAAGTTAGTAATAAAATTTCATTATGCCAAAATATTTGGGTTTGTAACTCTACCTTTGTTTATGCATTTTCACTTATTCCTCAAGCCCCTAGGCCTTACGGCAACCTTCCCTCACTGATACAGTTGTAAGTCAATTCTTTACCTTTAACTTTCCAATAAACAACCCTTTCCCAATCAAAATT
Organism: Massospora cicadina; assembly: GCA_022478985.1. Classification (NCBI taxonomy): domain Eukaryota; kingdom Fungi; phylum Entomophthoromycota; class Entomophthoromycetes; order Entomophthorales; family Entomophthoraceae; genus Massospora; species Massospora cicadina. The sequence continues at coordinate 2,426 of JAKSZP010005388.1, read as the reverse complement.
TTACTTTAAAAAAATCAGGATTGCTGCCTCAGCAACCCCAAACCATGTTTCTCAGGTTGCATCACAATTAAATCTTAGTATCAATTCTCACCACGCTGCTTCTCACCTTTGTCAAATAAGGGTATTGCATGTGTGAATTTTTAGGGATATACCGTTTGAAAGTCTCCTAGCAAAAAATGTTCCAATGTTGTTAAAGATCTTATCTCCCCTCTGGGAGAGGTTTTGTGACCTCACCACTTGCTCAATCACTATCAGCCACATGGCGAATCCTGGCATCTCCATTGTGGCCAATGAGTCCCCCATTTCTGAATCCTCTGACCATACAGGAGCCGTTGTTTGGTTGCTATTCAGGTTGATGGTTATGGCAGTCACCAGTTGTCATTCTCTGTTTGCTTCCCTACCACCTATTTATCAAATCACTCAATTGGTAATGCCCTTGACATTCTGGTGTGTCTTGTGGGTGCTCACGCACCCCAACTGGCAGGCCAGTCTCAATTTTGTGCAACCATTACATTAACCTTTTATCTTACTAGGACTCAACCATTTTGGTGAAAAATGTTGGCCATGATGCGCTCAAAACTGATCCAAATGCTCTACAGAAAATAAAAATCACCAAAGATCTATAGGGAGAAGTTTTTTTTATTAAAAACAAAGGAAATAGATACGTTGATGTCCCCCCTTTTGGGTTGGTCCCCACTAGTACTTAAAGAACAAGGAAAATAGAACAAATTAGGTCCATACCCTCACAATTAAAAGCACTGGCTTTTTTAATATGGAAGGGGTATTGAAATTTTCAGCGCTTCTCTTGGGTTCTGCAAGTCTTAGGTCATCATCCACTCCAGCTGCAGGTTCCTGGGTTTGTGTTTGCAAGGAGAGGATTTGGTCACAAGTTGGCGCAAGAACTGAGGGTGGTAAGGTGATGGAGCATACCATGATTGGCTGTTAACCAATCTAATTTTCTTTAAATTTTTAAAGATTTTATAGATTGAGGCGCGCTCCATCTTTATAGGTCTGGCGCTCAGTAAACCTAATTCTCTAATATATTGGAAAGGGATATTGAGGAAATAATGAGAGTGAGGGTAATATTGGGGTCATATTAATAAATATATGTAGATCAAGCTTTCTTGTTCTCGCTGGTGCCACGCCACTGGATCCCACAAAGGCTTTTAATAAATTAAATAACAAACGCTACACTAAAATATAAAATTTTATATTTTTTTATTAGGAGCACAGGGGTAAAAATGAAAAGCAATCCCTTTCAATATCCAACTGATAAGTATTTAAACTGCAAAAGAGCCACATTCTTGTGCGCCTTGGGTAACTTGATTGCCATAATTGTCGCGAATTTTTGAGGGTTGAGGGAATTTGGGGATAGGTTTGAAATAGCATCAGTGCTTCCAAATTAGGTAATATGGGTTTTTGCTCCTATAAGATCTGGGGTAAAGAGAGTTTATTCTTGATAAACTGAAGGTTGGGGCTTTGGGGCAGAATGTACCCATGCGGTAATGTTTTAATGAACTTTAACCAATCACCACTAGAATATTTTTACCTTGGGGGGCCTCTAACACGCCTATAAAAGGGGGTGGCCCCCGCATAGGTGCTTGGAAGGACCTGTTTGTGGCTGGGGGCGTGCCTTCCAATGGTTTCCCCAGGGTCCATTGGAGGGTCAGAGTAATCTGACCATTAGATTTTATAATTGGTTCCCATGCAGGTTTTGAACTGGTGATATTTCAATTAATGGGGTTCCACCAAGAATTGGCCAGGGTCTTTTGGCCAATATCCTCATTAGCATTGTTTTGAATATAATTATAATTGCTCTTAATGACATCAGAAAATTAGCAAATGGCCAACATTTCCCCTTTTCAGCTGAATTTGACCTAACACATACTTATTTTTCAGCTGTGAGGGCAGATGTCCAACATCACCCCCCTCAAGAATGTTGGGGGGATATAAGGCTGTAGAAAGCGTCATTGTACCCAATTCATGGTAACTCCAGAAGTGAGGGATTTGATTGAGTACTCATCCCCATGCTTATATGTAATTGAGAATGGCCCTTTTCAAATTGATCCAAGTTTCTCCCTTCTGGGGGTGATACGATTATGATAATAAAGCACCAAGTCAGATTCTTGGAAAGAGGTAAGAGGGGCCTGGAGCTCATTTGCAGCTTGACTTTCTTTTGTGACTGTCTTTGCTAAGTTGGTCATTGCCTCAGATTGCAACTGTATGATATGCTGGGATATCTTCTTCATAGCTTGCTCAGGATCAGTCTTATAATTGAACTCTTTCTTTAGCAAGTAAAGCTGGAACCCCAGGTTCTCACCCATAAAATATTCAGAAAGGGAACATTTTAAGGATCCAAAAATAGCTGATGCGGTATGCTATGAGGGCGCTTGGTAAGTACTGATCCTAGTGGAGGGGGTCTGAAG